>WAAB01024753.1:0-23109 GCA_013389865.1 Piaya cayana
TAAGACTAACACCAGCAAACCCATGAACTATAAAACCTCTCCATCCCGTTACCAATGCAAGAGAAAATCCTAGTCTGGGTTTCCTTGTAATTGCTATCTATAAAGGCAATATTTCTATTGCAATTGACTCTGCTTACTGGATACTCCGCACAGTGGAGGAGATAGTTTCTGCCCCATGAAGCTCACGGTTTCAGCAGTGCTAGGAAATACAAACTTCCTGGTTTAGAGATGGGGAGCCAAGGCCAAATACAGGTAGTTGCCTTCTGAACTTACTTCACAGGCACACGGGTTATATGGATGGTTCGAATCGCCTTCTCTGGAGGTGTTTAAGTTACGGGTGGACGGGGTCCTGAGGGACATGGTTTAGTGTTTGATAGGAATGGTTGGACTCGATGATCCAGTGGGTCTCTTCCAACCCGGTGATTCTGTGATTCTGTGATTCTGTGAACATAGTCCACCAACTGCCCAAGTAGATTCTGAGAACAAGTCAGCTCTCTTATACCCCAAAATGCCATTTCTCTCCACTGATTATAAAGGGAAGCAGGGGACTGGGTCAGGTGGACACCATAGATATCTGAAATGTTGTGGGATGGATCCCTCCCAAAAGACTGATTCTCTCAACAACAAAAGAAAGGACCAAGCCAATTCAACACTAAGTCCAGAGCTCCTGATTGTGCTCTAGTGCAGTGACACCACCATCGTTTTCTTCTCCTTCGCCTTAAGGCTTGTACTGTCATGGGGAGTCACAGAACACTTCTGGTCCTCAGTGAGTGGGAAAAATAGATCTCCACACCAAGGATGTTTAGAAAATACTCTGGGCACCCATCCCCAGAGGATAGCAAAGCCAGCTACTTGGGATCAGAGGAACTTTGGAACACAGAACTGGTCAGTCCTACCTTGTATGATCCTGAGGCCAGCAGAGCATGCAGCTTCCCCATACTCATTCACGGCAAGGCAACGATACAAATCGCTGTCATTCACAGTAGGCTTGTTTATCTTAAAAAAAGAAAAGAACATCATAAGAGCTCACAGTGATGTGCTGTGGTTCAGTTCACACACCTTCAGCTTCTAATAAAACAGCTACTCAAGGACAGCCAAGACCTTTCTTCTGTTCTACTCATTGTTTGCTTACACTTGCTTTATCTCAGATCTAATGACATCTACATCTATGAGGTCTGACACAAAAAAAAAACCCCAAGGTTAACCCTATAGCTCAGAAACCAAGAATGGGAAAACAGAAACAGAAATGGGTATAGAATATGTTCTGACCTGTCATGGTGAGACAAGGCTCTACTCAATCACTTCACTCAGGACAAGTGTATGTGTGGTCAAACATAGACACTGAGTCAGAAAATGTCAGTGTGCAAGAGTGAACAGCGAGTGAACAGCAAGTGAACATCAAGTTTCTTGTGAATTGAAGAAATTAGCGACCAAAAATTTCCTATTATTGACTGAGGGTGATGGTGAAGAGATCAAGAAGATCTAATCAGTGCTCAGAGGGGTCCATTTTTTGTTGGCAGAATATGTGAAAGCCAAATCGACAGAGATCCTCGACAGCCTTTCAGAAAAGGATCTGCGGGATTGCTTTGGACGTTGGCAGCATCAGGTGCAGCCCCATGTCAGCTCAGAAGGGAACGGCTGTGAAGGTGATCGTAGCTGATTTTCTGATTTGTTATATAAAAAGAGTTGCAGACAAGTCACAGGGGGTTTTGTGTCAGACCTCTACCTGCCCACTGCAGGTTTTTCCTTTCTGTTGCCCTCTCTCTTCCATGATTCGTGGCTGAAATATCTGATCTTTACCTGCAGAATGAATTCACTGGTGACGTTATTGAAGAATGCTTGGTATTTGTCAGGATCATCCATTCTGCCTTGTGTTCGTGTCCATTTCACTTCAGGGGTCGGCACACCTTTGACCACAGCTCGGAAAATGGCATTTTTACCTTTGAAAAGAGGCAAGAAATGAGTCATCTAAGACAGGCTGAACACATGGACTCTCAAGCCAGGCTCACTATGTTATCAGTAGACTTATCCCCAGAGTCAGCCATCTGTTGTAGGCAGAAAAGTTGTTGAATTTTATCCTTTGGTTTTCTCTGTAAAACATGCCTAAATTACCAGTTTAAATCACAGTAAATGCTCCCATTCCTGCAAGACATTTGCTGCAGTCTCCACTCAAACTCTCTGGCTTTCCAAGAGATTATTTGAAACCTAACTTTACAATTCACCACTGGCACACATGGTCCCTGTATTTTATTGCACAACTATGCAGACTAAGAAATTACGTCCTCAAGAAAACTATTTTTTGGTCTCTTGGTCAGATTTTAAAGTCCTTCAATATGTGGGCAGGGTCAAAGAGCAGATAAGAGCTTTAGTCCAGGCTGGGCTACCTTTCCCCACATCACCAATGTCAGGGTATTTAATCCAAAAAGCCCTTTAAAATGTGGTGTCATCCAGCCAGACGTCACTGCCAACATCCTTGATCTTCTCCAAAATCAATGGTGCTACAGCAAGTTCTACCTAGAATTTCTTCTGGCATCATGAAATGCCCAGATCTATCCTCACCTCACACAATTTCCCACTCTTCTCCATTCTGGGTCCAGTCCTGTTCAACATCTTTTTTAGCGACGTGGATGAGGGGATCAAATGCACCCTCAGCCAGTTTGTGGATGACACTAAACTGAGTGGAAGTATCGATCTGTTGGAGAGCAGGGAAGTTCTGCAAAGGGATCTGGACAGGCTGGATCAATGGGCTGAGGCCAACAGGATGAGGTTTAACATGGCCAAGTGCAGACTCCTGCACTTGGGATACAAAAGCCCCATGCAGCTCCAGGCTTGGGGGAAAGTGGCTGGAAAGCTGCCTGGCAGAGAAAGATCTGGGGGTGCTGGTTGACAGTGGGTTCAAGATGAGTTAACAATGGCCCAGGTGGCCAAGAAGGCCAACAGCATCTTGGCTTGTATCAGAAACAGTGTGACCAGCAGGTGCAGGGAACTGATTTTCCCCTTGTACCCTGCCCTGGTGAGGCTGCATCTTGAAAACTGTGTTCAGTTTTGGGCCCCTCGCTACAACAAAAACATTGAGGTCCTGGAGTGTGTCCAGAGAAGGGCAATAAAACTGGTGAAGGGGCTGGAAAACAAGTCTTTCAAGGAGAGGCTGAGGCAACTGGGATTGTTTAGGCTGGAGAAAAGTAGGCTAAAGAGAGACCTGACTGCTGTCTACAACTACCTAAAAGGAGGTTGCAGAGAGGTAAGTGTTGGTCTCATCTCCCAAGTGACAGGTGATAGGACAAGTGGGAATGGCCTCAAGTTGCATCAGGGGAAGTTTAGATTGGATATCAGGAAAAATTTGTTCAGTGAAAGGGTTCTCAAGCACTAGCAGAGGCTGCCCAGGGAGGTGATGGAGTCCCCATCCCTAGAGGGGTTTAAAAGGCTGGTAGATGAGGTGCTTTGGGACATGATTTAGTACTAGACAGGTACAGTTGGTGCTGATGATCTCTAAGGTCTTTTCCAACCTAACAAGTCTATGATTCTTACAGATCCCCTTTGTTGTGACCATGATGGGCAAGTTGTTAAATGACACAGGACTCTCCATGCTGGAGTCTCTAGACATCAGTAACATTCATGTGTGAATAGTTGCAGCTCCTGGTCTTGTTTTCCCTCAGATAAATTTGGATTCATTATGAGGTGGAAACAAGAAGACTCCCCTTCTGCACACTGAAGGCACCATCTTCAGTTTCCCCAGGTACTCCCTACATGTCCTCTTTCCCCAGTACCTTCCCTGCCTGCTTTCATGGCACCACCATGCACTCCAAGCTCACCAGACTCTGCTTTTCAAAGAGGCAATGATGGAGTTTATCTATAACCTTTCTTATTCATCGCTGCTTCCCTACAAATCCGAGCACACTGCAGTTGACCCCAGAAATCTGCAATAGCTCCACCACTGCCTAGGTACAAACCTTCTCTTTTTCTTCCAAAAGGCTTCAAAGACCTTGGAAACACTAAGAGACCAACAGACCAAGAAATGACTCCTGGGTCAGTAAGTGGGACTGTCACAGAGGACTGGAACCATAAAATGGTTTGGGCTGGAAGAGACCTCAAAGCCCATCCAGTTCCTCCCCTGCCATGGGCAGGGACACCTCCCACTGGATCAGGGGCTCCAAGCCCCATTCAACCTGGCCTGGAGCCCCTCCAGGGATGGGGCAGCCACCACTGCTCTGGGCAACCTGGGCCAGGGCCTCCCCACCCTCATTGCAAAGAATTTCTTCCTGATGTCTAATCTAAATATTCCCCCTTTCCAATTTAGAGCCTTTCCCTCTCATCCTATCAGTTGTGAAGAGACCCTCCCCAGCTTTCCTGGAGCACCTCTCAGTCCCTCCAGAGTCTTCTCCAGGCTGAACAACCCCAACTCTTTCAGCCTGGCCCCATAACAGAGGGGCTCCTGCCTCAGATCATCTCTGTGACCTCCTCTGGACTCATTCCAACAGTTCCATGTCCTACTTATGATGGGGATTTCAGAACTGGACACAATGCTCCAGGTGGGGTCTCATGAGGACGGAGTAGAGGAGAATAGAAATGGAGTGGTGCATAGATGTAGCTCAGGGCAGAAATTATTACAGTTTTTCTTTCCCTACAGTTTTGGCCTCCAGCTTAAAAACTGTTAAAAATTCCCCCCAGAAAGTCTTGCAATATTTCCCACACCCTTCCACAGTCACCGCCACCAAACTTTCGTGACACAGCAAGCTCCTGCCAACAGATTCTTACCCAAAGGCAACTCCCCCTTTCTCTGAGATGGCAGCACTGAAGGCTGTTTCAAATCAGTTTTACCTTTAGTCATTCTGGCTGCAGTTTCCCACGTTTGCTGCCTGTCACAGGACACAACCCCACAGCTAGAAGTACCAGCTGATCCATGCAATGGGACGATGATGATGTAATTAAAGATGTACTCACTGTGCATCTGCATGGACACTGAATTCATTTCACAGAGCGAGCAGCCTGACTGCCCCAAGGTTTTGTATGTGAATGTACTGCAAATGAAACCACTCAGAAAATGTAGACAAGGAGACCAGCACCACAATGGCTCATGCCTGAACCTCGCAGGTGGAAGGGAGGAGGAGGAGGGTGGCTGAACCGCTAGAGGCCACTGTTCTTGCACAAAACATCAGCGGTGGGTGAACATCAACAGGCAGGTGTGACAGCAAAACCTCCCAGTCTGGGGAGGGAAAAGGAGCTACACCTTCTCCTCAGGTGGTCCCACTCCAAAAAAGTAGGAATCACGGAATCATAGAATGGTTTTGGTTGGAAGGGACATCTAAGCCCATCCAGTCTACCCCCCTGCCATGGGTAGGGACACCTCCCACTGGATCAGGAGCTCCAAGCCCCATCCAACCTGGCCTTGAACCCCTCCAGGGATGAGGCAATAACTGCTGCTCTGGGCAACCTGGTTCCCCACCCTCATCGGGAAGAATTTCTTCCTAATATCTAATTTAAATGTTCCCCCTTCCAATTTAAAGCCATGCATGACTCTGCAAGTGCAGAGAGATTACTGGAAGGCTTACATTGATTTTAGGTCTTCATGAGCCGCCTTCTCTGTACTCTATGCAAGATTGATACTGCTTCTTGCAGAAGCACAGCCTAAATAGCGCCTGCAGTCAGTACATCTTTCTTTAAAAAGCAGCTCATTTTAGTGCCAAACACTCCTAATAAAAGTGAGTTCAACAGGAAAAAAACTCTTTTCTACGTGTTTAATCTTTTGCTGCAAAATATTCACTTAGAGAGCTTCCTGCAGAACTCACACAACTTGCTGTACACTTTAGGAGCTAGATTTTGACCTTGCACAGCTGCAAAAACTCAGGAGCATTTCAACTGTACTTATAGAATTGTCATCAGTACAACAAAGATTTTGTCCATGCAACAGTTTTTTCTGGTCTACGCAAATCCCTTTAGAAACCAGCTTGATTTAGTTACAATCATTGTTTCACGGTGGTGTGATGTGGAATCAAGCCTCTAGACTGCTTTTCATTAATCTCACCTTCCTGCAATGTCAGAGTGACAGGTTTCTTCTCAAAGTCAGGTGTACTGCATCCTTTTGGAATTTCATCCACAAACTGGGTGATAACAACTCCTGGGACAGAAGATTTCTTGAAGGATTTCACTAAAAAGGCAAGGAAAAAATCATTCAATTAAAATAACATGTTTGCCCTTCAGAAAGGACCTCTCAGTGTGCATTCCCTCTCTGCAGATCAGTAAACGTTCCTGCTCAGCTCCCGTGGGGCAGTGAAGGACCCGTCCATCCTGCACTGCAGGCTGTGAGCACATTCAAAGGCTGGAACATTATGATCTGTGATTTTGTGCTGACTTACTGCAAAGCCAGGGCCAAGGGGGAAAACACACAATCAAGATCATAATCCAGGGCCACAGGTCTAGTGATGATCTGGATGGAGAATGCCTTACACTTATTGTTCCAAATAAAAATTCAATCTGGTTTGAGAAAGACACTATTACAAAAGTCAACAGAGCATGATGGGCCAGTTACTGGTGTCTCTCCTCGTGCTGGCGGCACACAACCTCACTGCTGAACAAGAAAAGCATGTTTGGGTCATTCTCAGGGGCACCCCAGACAGGTTTCATGGCTGTGTCCATTCTCTCACCTGCCCGGTGGCCTGTCATGATGATCTGCTCAGCTGCCCAGGGTCAGCACCAACAGCCTACAGGTTTTCCTGTGAAAAAAAGACAAACCATTTCATTATTTACAGTCCACAAGGGAAATGGTAGACCTTAATACTCTTCACTTCAATGATGCAGCTTGCCCTTCCTCACTTGCCACCAAGCCTAGAAGCCAAGTTGAGAAGGGCCTGACAATCACAGCATCATGATGCATCTTCCCAAAACACATCCTGACACAGGTTTCAACCCATAAAAAACAGGTAGGAAAAAGGCTAGTGGGGTTAAATGCAAAATGTACGCATCTGACAGCATCACTCTGTCACCTCTTCCTTTTCCATGTCATCTGGCTTTCCTCCAAAGACGTCCTCTCGTGTTTCAGGCAAATATTACACCACATGGCACTCACATGGTGACTTCTGATGGATGGCAAGAGCAGTTGCTGAGAAGAAAGCCACAGAGATGGATGACTAAACTGGGGCATGAAGCAGAAATGCATCCTGATCTAAATTAGCTCGTCTAAATTAGCAACGAGACCGGAGAGTAGAGTATAAGCTAATACTTTAGAAGGAATTGGTGAACTGTGAATTTGGCATTAACAAGTTATTGTTACAGATCTCTCCTGTCACCTTCTGCCAAAGGTGCCTCTTTCCCTATAGTTATAAATCAGACAACACGTAATGGAACACATCGCTATCCTGCAAGCAAACTGCAAAGGCAGATTCCTCGTCATATGAGAGATGCTCAGAAACTATAGAGTTACTGAAGCTCTGAAAGAGCAATTAGATTAGATTCCCTTGTGGGATTAATGCTGCAGCTCTATTTACCCTCTGCACTCCTTCAGTCAACAGTCACACAACACACAGCTTTTAGCAGTTTTAAAAGGCAGATGGACTTTCTCAGCACATCTATGATCTTAATTCTGTTCCCTCTGTTGGGCATTCACCCAACCCATTTTTGCCACACTCCATCTTTGGGCAGGACCCCAACATCTCCTTGTTATCCATTTCACTCAGAGTCATGTTAACAGTGCGATACGCAGTTACAAGAAGTCTAAAACACAATCAAGCTGCCCAAATTTGTGCTTGTCCCATAGACAGAAAGTGTAACTTGGTTCTTCTGGGTCAAATCCTGAACCAATTGTATAAGCTTCGTTTTGTTGTTAATCAGTAGCTGCAAATAGGGGCATAGACATCTCCCTGTAACAAATCACTGGCTCCGCTGTGTCTGTAACACAAAGTCCATCCAACCTGGCCTTGAACACCTCCAGGGATGGGGCAGCCATGACCCCTCTGGGCAACCTGGGCCTCCCCACCCTCATCAGAAGAATTTCTTCCTAATGTCTAATCTAAATCTCCCCCTTCCCAATTTAAAGCCATATACAACTCTCTGCAAGTGCACAGATAACTGGAAAGCTTCCACTGAGTTCAGGTCTTAGCTCATTAGCTGCCTTCTCCGTACTCTATGCAAGGTCTCCACAACAAATCACTGGCTCCACTGTGTCTGTAGGGCAACTCTTATTTTAGGGTTCTGCATGCTATACAAACCTCATAAATAATTGGTTACTTGGAAAATCATTCCATGAGCTGCCCTGACTTCAATAGAAATGGATGTGAAATAATGAGATGTCTTTCCAGATGTGGGAAATGATGCACAGGACTGTGTGAAGAACACCTAAGTCCTCTCTGTCTCTCACTGCCCCAGTCTGGTGTGCATGACTTTTTTTTACTATCCACCAAAATAATAATTTTTAATTTCAGTCTTTTAGCTTTTACATCAATATTTTGGCATATCCCATAGTTACTGCCACGAACCATTGGCAAGTGGTTTAAAAAAAATGCAGATGAAGGGAATGAACTATGCGTGGGAGTGAAAAGACAAAAGACTGAACTGAAAATAAGATGATTCCAGGGCAAGTGGCAGGGATTTTTCAGACTCCTGATTCCCATCTTCCGACGGACTTGGTTTGCCCTCTGAATTACTGAACTGCATCAAGAGCAAACATTCTAATCCGCTTTTGCCTCTTGTGGTCTTGTATCTTCCTAAATGTGTCACCACTCCTGGAGCTGAAAGGTCTCATGCTTACAACTTTCAACAACCAAGATTACTTGACACTAGCTTGCAACACTAATCCCCAAGCTCTTTTTCTCTTACCCTCACAGTTATTCTTTGCTACTCCCAACTCCTCCCCTCCACGTTCAGCAATACTGACAAGCAGCTACACTGGAACATGAACATGGCCAAAATTCTCAGGTCCAAAGCCATCAAGAAAGTTATTATTTCCTTAAGCTACCAAATGTGCCCTGTCAGAGTTGTTCACAGTCCAGTCTGACTGTGGACGGATGTTAATGTAATTATAACCTAAAGCTACATTTAAATCTAGTTCTAAAAAATCCAAATATTGTCAATATTTGTGCTGTGACAGGCACCACGAATGCATCTTCTCAATGTTCAATATGTGCTACATGCACTGTGTGCAAACCACGGAGTTTACAGAACTGTAAGTATTTCAGAAATTCACTTGGATTAGAGATAAGCTGCTGTGAGTCCTTAAACTCCTGAGAATTCTTGCCTTCTGGAGAGTGCGACAGAAGCATGTTAATGTGCCACAGGGATTGCACAGTTAAAATAACAGCGCCAGGATATCGAGGGAACATTCCTTCAGTGTCATTAATCCAACCACATCACATTTTCAAGTGGATTCTGTGCTAAACGAAGACCAGAAAATAACCCATCAGCTGGGTCAGAATCATTCAGCCTCTGTCCTGCTTATTTGTAAGATTCCTACTCATTGTCACATGAAAAAAAATATGGTTTTGCTGCTTTTACTTCAGTCAAAAAACACAGGATTTTCAAAAGAAATGAAGGACAGCAAAATGCTTCCAAAAATGGTCATAGTGTAATTCTTCTTCTAGGCACGATGGGGTTGGGCTGACGGTTGGACTAGATGAGCTTAGAGTTCTTTTCCAACCTTAACAATTCTATGACTCTATGATTATTTTCACTTTAAAATGATTGAAATCTTGGTGTCCACACTAAGATATTCCTCAAAGTTGTTACTTATTCCATGGAGGCAAATACTCCCAAAGGCGATCCACCCCCTGTAGGTGAGATGATGTTGACCAACCTTCCCAGCACAAGAGGGCAAGCACTGGGAAGCAGCTTAACACTCTCACATCAGTGTTACAGAATCATAGAATCACTGGGTGGGAAAAGACCTTTGCGATCGAGTCCAACCAGATCCCTAAGCACTTCATCCATCCGTCTTTAAAACACCTCCAGGGATGGGGACTCCACCACCTCCCTGAGCAGACCCTGCCAGTGCATAAGAACCCACTCGGTGAAGATGCCTGTCACTTGGGAGAAGAGATCAGAACCCAACCCACCACAGCCTCTTTTCAGGCAGTTGTAGACAGTGCTGAGGTCTCCCCTCAGCCTCCTCTTCAGGCTGAAATTGTGCATTAAGCCTTGTTCAGGGAGCCAAGACTCGTGTGTTTCTCATCCCAGGCAAAAGCCTGTCTGCCTTTCAGCCACATAGACATCCCCTTTGGAGATGGGGGCAAAGCTTGCACAGCTTTGAATGCAGAGCAGAAATGAGCCCTTGGCTACCGACAGTATTTTTAATCTACTAAAATAATCCAGACAGCCTGACGGGATGGGAGGTCAGCCCTTCATCTTGTCGACCCATCAATCTGTCTGGATGAGACTGAGCAAGAGCAGCCTGACTGGCCACTACTGCGAGGGCCATAAATCAGCTCAGTGAATAAGCAAAACATTTGGGGGCCACACGATTTGGAGGTGCTAGCGGTGTCACAAGTGGTTATTTATGATATTCAGACAGTGCAACACAGACAAGATGTGACATAATTGCTGGCAGAGCTTGGCAAGCAAAATTAGCCAAACCTGTAGAGAAGTGCCAGGCGGCAAGTGGTTCAGACAGAGTGATGGGTCCAGAGGCACGCGATGTTCCACGGGCGCTGGCACACACCCAGGAAACGTGGAACACAAAGCCATGAACACAGAACACGGTGATGACTTGAATTATCATTACAGTAAATTAATGTGCAACAGATGCAGCACTGTATTTCTCTTCGCAATTCATAAAAATCAAGACACTCCTGATAGCAAAACGTTCTAAACAAACTACCAAATCCTGGCTCTACTTTACACCACAGACCCAGAGACTCACTGAGAGAATGATCTCTCATCTAAAATCTCTCTTTCAGCCTTGGGTGGCCTTTCTTTGTTTACTGTAAGTAATATTTTGAGCTTGAGAAGAAGTTCAAAAGATATTTTAAAGAAAAATCCAAAAGATTTTTGTTAGAACCAAGAGCTGAAGGCCAGCGACGGCGGAAGAACTGCAACTTCATGAAGGCTTCTGAGCAGGTCACGGAGGGGAATGTGGCAAGCACTACAGTGATGAATGGAGGTCTCACGCAGAGTGGGGAGGAGTATGTGAGGATCAGATTTTGTGTGACTTATCCCTTCGGTAAATCTATACTTGACTTGATCTCTTCTTCTGCCTCGGGGATTATGAATATAAGATAAATGATTGCTCATGCCGTCCACAGTTTAGGTTCGCATACACCAGATACTCCACAGCTATTTATTTATGAAAGTGGCATTTATGCAAAATGCCAAAAGGAGAGACACGCTGCCAAGGCCGAACAGCAGACAACAAGACAGTGAATTCAGGTCAGTTTGGTGATGCAGGTACAGGAGGACATGAAAACAGGTCAGTCTGTGCCTTATGAAGCCCACAATCTACCCGTGAATTCTTTCATAACACAGACATATTTTCATGCAGCATCACAGAGGAAATACGAGAGTTTTACCTGGAGTCCAGGATAAAAAATAACATTGCTACTTACTTGCCCAAGAAACAACGCATCCAAGATAAAAACTGTTAAAAACCATTAGTGCAGCTGTGCCTCAAGTCACATGTTAGGTCTTTAGGAAAGTTATGGCCTCAGCCGTCTTACCAGGGAAATCGGTGTAGGAGACCAAGAATATTTACAACAATTTTCAGACCTACTGCAACACAAAGCAACATCTACCAAGACACTGACGGTGACACTTCATACTCCCAGCTCTGTGTCACTCCTGCACAAATCTCAGTGGTAACATGACCAAACTCACTGGCTTACAGGATGAGCTTCTCAGATGATCCTGCTTGAAGTCAATCTTGCGTCTCCCAGGATCAGTGGCTTTGTTTGTTGACTCAGACCGCGGAGCTCTTCGTAACTGTTCAACAGGTTTCTTTGTCGCAGATATCGGTGACCTGGATGAGAGAAGCCACACCCCTTATTAGTCTGTTGCAGAAGTCCCTGAGTGGCAAAAAAAATAACAAAGTCTTGTCCCGCTCACACCTCTCCGAGAAGCTAAGCCTATGCTCCGTATCCTCCCAGCCAGGATAGCTCTATACTGTGCTGCACGCAGTTGTAGGTGCCTCATTATACCTCCACGCCCCTCCCATGGCACACGGGGAGGGGCAACTGAATCTCGTGCCTTTGGCAAGGCTCAAGCAAGGCAATGGGCCAACTTGGTCAGGTGTGACCATCAGTCAAGGCAATGCTGGACTTCCAAGTGCCAGCTGGGACGAGTCTTTGTGCTGCAAAGGACAAACATTTGTGCGGATCAATGGTTTGTCCAAGGAAGGGACAAGCTGTACACCCAAGTTTTGTAGGATACATCAGGTTCTCAAAGGCCATGAGTCCTTAGGAGATCATAATCCCTTAGCAGAGAGATAAAAAGAGCAGATCACTGCGTTTGAGTATGGGGCAACCATGCCTTGGCCTTCATAGGTAGAATCCTTCAGCCTGTGCTATTCTGAGAGGTCTGAAAGAAATCCAGTTCCTCCTGGAACAGCTTCACTGCTACAGCCAAGAGACCTCTCCATTGGTGGTCTTTCCTTCCACAGCTGATCTCTGTTCCCATGAGCAGCAACAAGGCCATGGTTTACTCTAGAAGCACAAGCACAGCACATTGTGCTCCCTGCCTCCCTGCTTTCAGTCTACCCTTGCAGCGTGTAAACCTTCCTTCCTCTATCCAGAAAGCTCAAACAGACGGATCTCACTGGGAAGCAGAGGTACCTCCATCGGATTCCTGACTTTGACAGAGATGACCAGCCTGGGACTGAATGCTCTCTTCTCCCAGCAGCACAACACACGAGCAGCCAAGCCTGTGCAATCTCGGAGTTGACTCCCATTCACTGTTGGCTGAGAGCACACAACCCTTCTTTCCTTTGCATTGTGCACCATATAGTCCTAGTAAATCCTCATTTTCAACTCTGAGATGAAAAGCTGGCTCTGGAAGTCAAGAATGGAGGTATTCTTATCATGGTGACCATTGATTATGTGATGTCTGGGTTGACAGAAATGGAACAAGGCTTTGCTTGTTTTCCTATCAGGACACTAGAGTTCTAAAGTCTATGGTTAGTCGAGAAGGGAATATGCAGCAAAACCCCTGGTCTTTTTAGACAGGATGAAGACAGAACCATGAGCAGCATTCCCACCGGTCTTAGAAAGATGATCTTTCAGTGGACGAGACAGGTGGTAGCAGTATGTTCCATCAGCTGGACTGATCCAGATACCAAAACCCTCTGTTTTTCAGGGATGGGGATCAACATTTTAGAAATATAAACGTGAGAATGAAATTCTGGACTTATTTTCTTCATTCCTTGTTTCTTTTTGACAGTTATTGCTGGGGATGGGATTTACACCTTCCCAGTTCCTAAGGAAACAACGCTAACAGAGGAAGATGTAATTGTTCAAGATGATGTTTGGGCTGAGATCATTTAGCTCTACGTCCCTCATTACGTTTGTAGTGATAGAAAAGAAGCAGCAATTCCAAAGTCAAATATAAACAATTTGAAAGTTAGTAAGACAACAAAAAAATTCCATCTGCTGCTGGAAAATCCCATCTCTCAGCAGCAGACACTATAGTCTATTAGTGTCCTCATGGGTTTCCCACAGCACCTTCCTCCACCTGCTTTGTCCACTACTCATCCCAAGGAAGCTTCTGTAGACTGGCCTTACTGGCCCAGGGCAGCAGTTGTGTTACTGTGGTGACTGGGTGTTGTGGCCTCAACAGAGGAATAAAACCAGTTGCTACACAAGTCTCTAAAGACAGTGACAATTCACGTAAGTCATGGGAATGTTCCCAGAGGAAGACTTGCTGGCTCCTACTGGAACCTGAATTCAGCTCTCCTGAACTGCACCAAGAGCCTTGCACTGAGCAGAGTACCAAAGGGCCTGAGGTCTCCAGAGACTCAGTGTTCACTGCTGTTCCCCTTCTCATCTACATTCTCTTTTCAGCTATTTGTTCCCCACTGATGACATTTAGTCTCAAACCACATTTAGTTGGGGGAGTCTGCTTGAACAACCAAGGAATTCCTAACTAGACAGACAGTTGGGTCTAGAAGTACCAGAAGAATCACAGTTCTGCCTGCTCCACTGAACCCAGACCTGATAACACTTTGTCTTATTTTCAGCCCTGGTTTTATCCTTTTCTTGGGGGGAAAAGGAGTGGAGATGTCTCCTACAGATGGACTGATAACTTAAAACCATCTGTGGCAGAGCAAACTCCTCCAAGAGACTGACCTTCTTCCATTTCACAGCTTGTTTTCCACCCACCTACCCAAAAGCCCTGTTAACCCTGCATGCCAGTGGATAAGCTACCACGTACCACTGAAAACTTGCAAAATGTCGTAACGAAGCCTGGTACACACAGCACTCACCACTGCTTTCCCAGCAAAGGAGGTGTGGGTTTCCCTGAAGGCAAGTTCATTACCCTCAGGAAGGGCAGTGAAGAAGTGTCAAAAGACAACAGCTGCAGTATAGTTATTTCAGGACTGAATTTAGAAGCACATTTTATCTGGAAATGAGACTCTTCCAACCTTCTGTTTTCCCTGTAGTTCCCGTCTTCAGTGTATCGGTATGAAGTCTACCCATGCTGACCAGGGACAACTCACTCAACTCTTCCAATAGACTGCTGGTGTCACAGCATGGCTCGGAGCAAGAAGAGAAGGAATCAAGACCGCGTAGGTCCAAGAAGCTGACTGGATTTTCCAGTTCATGATTAGATGACCAAAGCCAAAAGCTAGACTCATGAGCCACTTGGCCAAGCCACATCACTACCCTGCAGCATGGGTCAGTCACCATGCTGAAGGTCAAGGGGATGTCAGGGACGCCTTTGGGCACAAATATTCAGAGATAGGGAATGGCTCAAACTATGCAAAGCTCAGTAGTTGGGTTCAAAGCCTACTTTGATATAACAGCAACAAGAACTGCATAAACGCAACACGGGGAAAAAAAAGTTACATTCATTTCAGGGTGGGCAAGGGCACGGAAAATGGAATAAAGGTCTAAATTCAGTGAAGACTACCAGTTCCCTGAAACCCTACAACCACCCAATGTGTCACACTGAACCAGGTGAGTTTGACTGATCTTGATGTCCATGTATACAAAGGCACATCTTTTTTTTTCAGATCAGGCCATGGACCAGGCAGGTCACAGAATGGCATTTTACTTTTACTAGGAGAATGCCCTGCACCAGGACGAGGAATATACACGCTCTGCATGCAGGTGCCCTAAATGAGTCTTCTCAGCTCACAATATTCAATTCTAAATAAACGTGCTATATACCAACTATTGAGTACTTGCAGCTCCCTTTGCTTTCTATAGAAGACACCCATATTCAGCCCAGTCCCTCAACACTGGATCACCTGTGCTGTACACTCCAGAAGACATTTAGGGGACTATTTTAAGGCTGAAAACCTTGGCTATTTTACCTCCCACATCCAAGACACCAGTCAGCCTCCTTGTCGCCCTCAAGCTGAGATCTGCCATTGCTGTTCACACAGAGCCAGGATTAGACCCGCTGTGGTTAGCTGGACTTTCACACACTGAGATGCAACTCAGCATAAGGAAAAGATTAGAATCAGGGTAACAAATACAAGAGGCAGCAGTGCTCTGCTTTCACACTGCAGATTAGCATTAGCATTCCTTCTCTTCCCTTGTTCAGGACTGATTTAATCGGTTTGTATCCATGACTGACCAGAGGGGTTTGCTGGCATCATCTGTGATTTAGATGGAGCCTGGCTGCCCGACATTCCCATTTTTCCCCTGTGGTAACTGCTCTCATGACTGTCTTCCTTGCCTGCTCTAATGCCTGGGCTGTGCAGTGTTGGAATTTACTTGCCTGTTTCCATTTGGAAAAATAAAACAGTGGGCAAAAGATGTTTAATACTAGCTCACCAAAGATGCGATTGGACATCAATGTATTATCAGACATATCACCCCACCAGTACTTTTCACCCTTCCTAGAGACATGGAAGAAAACAACATTTTAACCCATTGTGTGCTTTAATGAATTCAGAGAGTAAGTCACCACTTCCATTTGGCCATTGAACTTCACCAAACATCTTCTGCTCCAGCTAAAATTAACAATGTCTGTCTGAACCACTTTGCATATGCCACTCCTCAGGCATGCAGAGGGTTAATAAAGCTCATTGCATGCAGGGGAAAAAAAACTGTGTTATTCATATGCCCCAAGGAATTCAAGTGATAAGGTTTTTCCTCATCCTCCCTCCCCTTCAAACTAGAGCACATAACAAATACCCAGTTCTGATTTATTTATTTGTTTCCCAGACCTGCCAGTGGTAACAGATGAAAAGCGCAGCCCTTGCGAGTCGAGCTATTTTAATATTTCATGACCTGATGTGCCAGGACGTTTGATACTGATACAAACAATAACAAAACCTCTCTGAAACACTGAGAAGCCAGAGCACATGCCACTTACCCGCTTTCTTTTTGGGACACCTGAAGACTAATTTCAACATTGTTCTGGTGCTTCCTGACCTGTGCCTGCACAAGTTAACATCTGGCATCTACAAAGGTGCCACAGGACTCCCATTGCTGGGAATGTCATCCTGGTCCTTCTGCAGGTCGCCCTCTTTCAAACTCTCTCCTTAGCCAGCACTAAAATATTGGAATAAAACGCCATCCAGATTGAGAAAATGATGCCAACATCCAATGGAGAAATAACCAAAACAGAAATAATCTTGATGGAAAGAGAGGACATCACTCCCCTTTTACCTCTACTCATTCTGGGAATCCCACAGTTTCACAAAAGGGTCTCAGTGTTCCCCTTCCTGCAGGGGGGACACCAGGGTCTCCCCATCGGTCACATTTTCTGCCTTGCAAAGGGGATCTCCAGGAGTTCAGACACACCTGGGCACATGGCAGACGTGGCCACTTACCTGAAACAGGTGCAGCGCACTCACCTGCCTGTGCCAGCCCAGCTCCTCTGCTGCCTCGAGTGCTGTCAAAGCTGCAGTGCCCGAGCCCTCTCTGCAGTCAGCACTTGGCTGTGGGATCAGGACTGGGACCCTGGGATCCTTCTCAGCTGCTCCCTGTCTGGCTTCTGCCTCCTCGTCTCTCACACTGCAGGCGTTTGTCGCTCTTCCTGGGTCGGTGCAGCCTGTCACAGGGCTCTTACCCACGAGACATCCAGACTTTTTTTACGGGAACCCGATGCACCTGCCTCCTACTTGTTATTATTTCAGTCCATCCCAGTAACAGCGCAGGACACAGTTGAGGTTACTGTGATTTTTCAATGTTTCACGGATCAGCTGGAGGAGGGCTTTTTCTGCAGATTGGGTTTCCTCCTCACAGCAACTCATTAAAAACTTTGCTACAACTGAACGACTCTGGGTGTTTTAACGTAAACAACAGCTGAGTTGGTTTGAAACCAGTCTCAAGAAGAACCATCATTACTAACTGGTCAGATAATCGAACTGCAGTTAAAACCGAGCAGCCATGCACATTGAAAAAAGAGGCTTCTCCAAAATCACTCATGTTTTAGGGAACTCTCTGAAGTGTTAGAGTTGGGAATACAAGAGATGGACAGAGCTCTTCCCAGCACCAGCTCTTGGTGAGTTCAGTAGCACATCGTGGGAGCTGCACTCCAGTTACACAACCAAGGGCAGCCTGTTACCTACACAGCTTTGTACATCCCTTGGGATAAAAGGTGCCTCACACACATCAATACAGGATTGTAAACCCATTAGATCAGGCTGGAAATGGTGATCAGATGCACCTGCAGACCAAGTTCTGTTTATCAGTAAAGGCTTCCTCTGCCAGGAGATTCTTATCCAGAGTCACCTGGAGCTGATTGAGATAAACCTTGAGTGGAACAAGAGAGCATCTCAAAATAGAAGAGCCCAAGGCAGGGGAAGAAGTCTTACAGACACAGTTGACTCAGCTTGCAGAGAGCAGTGGGCACCTACAGACCACCCAAAGCTCTCCTTGCTCCTACCCCTCCCCTAGTCTGCAAGCTGCAGACATTCCTGGTTTGTCATTGCCCACAGGGATAGTCACACCTTGGGTAAGGATGTCAGTTGTATTCTTCAGAGGCAACCCCATGCAATACTGTGAAGCCACCAGCCCATCTAAAAAGCAGATGGATAAAGTTAAGCAGGTTCTTCTCTTCAAGGAAGAAAATGTGGGGTAGGCAGAACAACAAGAACTCCAAGCACTGAAAGGTGGGAAACTCCCCAGCAAGGTGATCTGCCCTGGGAATCACATCACCTACTCCAGCATCAGCCAACAGGAGAGGCAGGAACCTGAAGCAAATATCACTATCAAATACTTGGTTTCTGACCACTTGAAAGGAATCCCCCTCTCAGGCAAGGGGCCTATTGTCCCCCTGACTAAAACTGTATCTGCAGTGTGCAGCCTTGGAAAGTGTTGTAGGGTGGCACAGCAAGAGGTATGAAGGTGAACCAGCAGAACAGCAGGTTTGCCTGTACTTGTATGGACTATCCAAGAAATCTGATAACACAAGTGAAGTTATCATTTCCTAACTCTTTTACTTTAGACTAACTAGTTTCTTTGCATTTGGATTCTCAGTCCCTTGACATCAGAGTGGCCAACTGAAATCCACTGAGGGTTTCCTACCGTGCCTCTCAGCTCAGCACCCTTCCTGCTGATGAGAGAGCTTGAGCTACCACAGCCTGCTGAGGTTGTGCTGTCACAGATATAAGCCATGAAGCATGGGTGACATGTCCCAAAGAATCACCTTTACAGTCAGCAAAACACAGAAGGTTCCATTTAATATTGTAGAAGAGCAAAAACATCCTCTGCCTCAAAAAGCAGAGAAGCACTAACAATCCAGGAGATGCTAAAATCAGTCTGATAGACTTGAAAATTCATTCCAGAGCTCAGAAACCCAAAGTTCAGCCTTCTGTAATGAGCTTTACTTAGTGATCCTCACACTTCCCTTTCCAATAACCCACTTTGATGATCTGTAAGCCTGAGTATTCCCTTCCTTTTGACAGCCCTCATAAAGATTATTTCTTATCAGACATGTGAGAGGACTCTATTGGAAACCCACCAAATGCTACATCTGAGCCGACCTGAGGATGTCAGATTCCAATGCTAATTTCATCCCAAATTAGCAAGTGGTTATTGGTTGTCACAAAATTGCGTTTGTCAGGAATGAAAATTCTTTGCCAAAATAAGCCATTAAGAATTATTTATGACACAGACAGATTTTGTTACTCTCCCACAGAGCATTAACCTAAAACTCTGCCAGCTCTGCCAGCCCTGGCTCTTCTCATTCCTGTTTGCAAACCAGTCATTAAATTGTATGTCAGGAGCTGTAATGACAGCACAGAAACCTTCTCACTTCAGCATCAAACAAGGATAAAACACCAACCCAAACCACTAGTGCATGAAGTCCAAGAACCCTGAACCTTTGTTGTTGAGCAACAAAGCTGGTGAAGGGGCTGGAGAACAGGCCTGATGAGGAACGGCTGAGAGAGCTGGGGGTGTTTATCCTGGAGAAGAGGAGGCTGAGGGGAGACCTCATTGCTCTCTACAACTACCTGAGAGGAGGTTGTAGAGAGGAGGAAGCTGGGCTCTTCTCCCAAGTGACAGGGGACAGGACAAGAGGGAATGGCCTCAAGCTCTGCCAGGGGAGATTTAGGTTAGACATCAGGAGGAAGTTTTTCCCAGAAAGGATCATCGGTCACTGGCAGAGGCTGCCCAGGGAGGGGCTTGAATCACCTTCCCTGGAGAGGTTTAAGGGATGGGTGGACAAGGTCCTGAGGGACATGGTTTAGTGTTTGATGGGAATGGTTGGACTCAATGATCTTGTGGGTCTCTTCCAACCTGGTGATTCTATGATTCTATGATTATGATTCTATGTCTGCCATTTCTCAAGCAAGCAGCCAGAATGAGATACCACATCCCTTCGGGCACCTCAGCTTGTACAATTCACTACCACCACCAAAGCCTTATGGCTTCAGCACTTGCTGGAAGTCTTACCTGTGGTAAGATGCCAGGTAGCTCACTTCCATGGACAACCAGTTCATTAGCTGAAGGACCCACACAAGTTCAGGAGTTCAGTGTATGGACATGAAGTGGAAAGAAACTCCGCCAAGGAGGTATTGGGGATCCCCTCTATTACCCAAATCCAGGGAGCTCTGCTGAACTCCTCTTTTAGTTGTCCTACAGCCTTCTGCCAAAGGGGCTGCGAGTACCTGCAGGGCAGAGGAGACAAGTTACTGAAGCATCCCAGAGCACTCTGAGACTTCCAAGGTGTTGCCTTTCCCCCGCCCCTCAGCCACCCACCTCCAGCAGATCAATCGCTGCATCTTCAGGACAGCAGCAGGAGAATGTGAGCATGCTCCAGGCAGGCAGTCACAGAAAAAAAGATGCGCAAAACCCCAAACAGCAGGGAAAACCAAACTGGGTTTCTGATTCACCTGTCCCAGGCCCCTCCAAATGGAACTAGTATGTGCAGAAGGAGACTCAGTGAAGCTCACAGGACTCAACACTGCTAACAGAGAAGTCTGTCCTGTAAGCTCTGACTGCTCTCTGGGTGTCCTGCCCTCCTGTGAGCACAAAACCAGCCAGATGACACCAAGTGAGACAGTAAGAACCCAGCCTACAAGTGTCTTCTTGGGTCCAGTCCCCAGGCACATCTGGTATTGCCCCATCACCCTGTCTTGGCTGATGGTTACAGGGTTCTTGATGGTCTCATGTGGGCTTTTAGTGAATCATGAAGGCAGCTGAGCCTCTTGCCCCAAGATGTCCCACAGGAGGCAGTTCCCTCATGTGTGGCAGCGACACAGTGTGGGGTAGATGCAGGCGTTTGCTGCTCACTGCCAGTGTAGAAACCAGGCTGGGAACCTTAGCAGGGAAATGCCTGGAGGAGCTGGGCTGTTGCCTTGTGGAGGGGGCAGCCCCAGAAAGGTGATGGCCACCAGCTCCATCGACAGTCCCATGACTGTCAAAGGTAAGGTACAGAGTAAGGTCAATAGCCGGCCTCGGAAATCCAAACAACAGTTCAAGAACCAGCCTGAAAAGAAATGAACTCTCTTGAAGATGAAGGTGAAGACTGAGAGGAGACCCCATTGTGCTCTATAACTGCCTGAAAGGGGGTTGTAGAGAGGAGGGAGCTGGCCTCTTCTCCCAAGGGACAGGGGACAGGACAAGAGGGAATGGCCTCAAGATCCTCTAGGGGAGATTTAGGCTAGACATTAGGAAGAAGTTGTTCACAGAAAAGGTCACTGGGCACTGGAACAGGCTGCCCAGGGAGGGGGTTGATTCACCTTCCCTGGAGGGGTTTAAGGGACAGGTGGACGAGGTGCTGAGGGACATGGTTTAGTGTTTGATAGGAATGGTTGGACTCGATGATCCTGTGGGTCTCTTCCAATCTGGTGGTTCTATGATTCTATGATTCTATGATTCTATGAACCTGCAGCAAAGTGCAGGAAGGGGAGGGAGGGAACCTCAGGCCTAAGTCTAAGTGGAGCTTCTGGGCCATGGGCAGAGGATGTGGGAAGGAGTCCCATGTGAGGCTGATCAGTGTAATTAAGGCCTATTAGTGCCCTCAAAGCCCTGCCCTGGGATTACAGAACCTCTTTTCTGTGACACACAAACCTTGCACCCAACAGGGGCTTCAAGCACCATGCTTCAAATTCAGCTTCCCCCTCCCACTCACCTCCCCTTCTCCTGCAGGTTGCTCTGCTCTCCCACTGATTTCCAGACCTGGATGATCTCTAGCCCCTCTGCATGTCCATACCCTTCGTAGCACTCGCTCAGCGTTACCCACAGTGGTGCTGCTCCACACACCTTCCCTGTTCATGACTGAAGGGATGGTAGGAGCAGAGCCATGGGGAGAGGGAGCAGCCAGCAGAAAAGGCACCAAGAAGGGCAGGCGGACAGGTGGGGGTGGAACTGCTGCCCTCTCCTCACACTGCTCAGCACACGGCAGGAAAAACTGTACTGTTCCATGGATGGACCATTCATGGCTTTGGAACTAAAGAGGAAAGCTCATTTTGTCTTGGGATCTTCTATTGTTGTGAGATTTCCAAATGGAGATGCTGCTCCCTTCCACAATCTCTCTGTTTCTAGAATGAATCTATGCAATCCCAGGGTCTTAACCTTAACCATAACCTTAACCAGTGGATAACTGGCAAAAGGAGCCCCCTGTGCCTGGGTTCCCCGCTGGCACAGCTTCCCAGCATGATGGACTGAGCATTGCAAGACTTCTCACAAGGAATTTAATTTGATTCCTGTGCCATTTTTTTCCTCGACCATAGGCAGTGGATCAATCAATGGTGTCTAGCACAACAGCCTTCATCCAGGTTCATCCCTGGAGGTGCAACTACTGCTCCGCTTTTCACGCTAACATTGACTTTCTGAAAAGCACCACAGACAGTTATCTTTCTGTTCAGGATCAAAGCTACAACTGGCTCGTGCAGGAGGATCTCAACAGTCTTCAGCAAAGCAGTTCCTTGCTGGAGCATACTCAGTCCACTGAGTTGGGAAGCTGTGCCAGCTGAGAACCTAAGCAGAGGGGGCTCCTTCTGCCAGTTATCCCACCAGTCCAAGGATTGTACGAGAACTGGAGATGCCCAGTAGGGAGCACCAAAGAATGATGGTTGGACTATTGTGGGGCCTTGCCCCAGCAGAGGTACAGATGAAGTCACTGCTAGTACTTCAAGGCTCCTGAAGATGCAAAAATTCATTGAATCGTAGAATGATTTGGGTGGGAAGGGACCCTAAGGTTCATCTGGTTCCGATTCTCCTGCCATAGGCAGGGATGCCTCTCACTGGAACAGCTGCTGAAGGCCCCAAGGCCTCATTTTTCAGGACATCTCAGCTTGAAATGTCCAGACCTGGCTAATCAGTACTGAGCATCAGAGGCCTTCCCTGACATCACCGGGATCACTTGGATGCACATGTCTCAGTGCTCACATGCTGCATATACTACTGGGATCTTGGTCTTTCTGCGTTCATGCATGTGAGTCTGAGTGAACGAAAACATTTTGTTTTAAAAAAAAACACCTTCTTTTCTCTCACACTGAGCTCCAACACCTCATTGCGACGTTACTCCTTACAGCACAGGCTGGGAAAGGCAGCTTGAATAGGAACTGGGTGA
>WAAB01024755.1:0-18472 GCA_013389865.1 Piaya cayana
CAGGCTAAACAACCCCAGGCAAAGGCTCCCCAGGAGCCCAGTGTGCCAAGAGAGTGATGAGCATCCCCAGCCCAGGTCCAGCGGCATTGGGGCAGGAGGTGGATGCTCACAGGGGCTGTAATCTGCCATGTGTCCCTGTTCCCAGGTGCCCTGTGTATGGCTGGCAGTCTCTGGGCCACATTCCTCGTGTCCTCACCCTGCCCAGCAGCCACATCCCAGGCTGTTTAGATATGTATAAATCCTCACTGACTCAGCTGAGCTCCAGGCTGGGTTTTGGGGTTTCCTCAGGTGTGAAAATGCAGAGGATAAGTCTAGGATGCTGCGTGGCTGGGGCTGCCATGCCTGCACCTCTGTCCCCAGTGAAGGACCTTTCTGCCCTGCCTGCACACTTGTGCCACGGGAGTTTCCAGCTGCACAGGCAGGCGCAGTGCGGGGTGAGTCAGAGCAAGAAACGGTGGGGTTGGCCGGGGGGGAGGCCTGGGCTTCCCCTTCTGCTGCTGCCTTGCATGGCTGTGAGGAAAATTGAACCCACGCATGAGCCGTGGGACATGCCCGGGACTGACCTCCCCAGCCCAGCTCGCTGCTGGCTGGTGCATGGGATGCGCTCCTGGCTGAGCTGTGCCCGAGCAACCACCCACAAGGGTTCCTGGCCAAGCTTGGAATGCCCTGAGGTGCCAGTCGCAGGGATGCTGGGGATGGATCCTACTGCAAAGCGGGGCTGGGTGGCAGGAGGCTAGGGATGTTTAATATCACTTGTGCGCAGGAACCTCACCAGATGCCTCCTGCACGTCCAGGGAGAACCCGTCTGGGCCCGGGGTTTCCCTCGGGCATCAAGACCCTCCTGCTTGAGCCATCGCATGCCAGAAGGGCTCGGTGCAGTGGAGCAGCAGCGCTGCGGTTTGCTTCTCTGCTATAGGCATCGACGCAGCCAAGCGAAGCGGACCCTCTGCCCAGCCGCTGCGGTGCGGAGCACACCCAGGGAGCAGTGCCCGGCTGCTGCACGGACCCCAGGACTCGCCAGGGGGGACACAGCGCTGAGCAGACCTGCGTGAGCCTCAGCTGGCACACAGAGAGCCTGCAGCGGGGGGGACGTGCCCAGCCGTAGATTTAATTTGCTCACTTACATGAAAGCGTTGGAGCTGAAGTTGCATGGGAGGCTCCAGGCTTGAAGGAGCCCACAGGACCCGCACCCCACAGTGCCTCCCAGTTGCCCTGTAGCCCATCCTTTGCTCCCTGACAAACCCTGGCAGCTCCCAGCCTCTGGCTGGGCTGGCCTCATCCTGGCTTGCTTGGCTGGGGGCTCCCTCTCCAGGGAATGTACTGAGAGCAGTGGTGCTGAGCTGGGGCAGGTGCTGGTACAGCACCTGAGCTGGGATGGGGCTGTGCCGGGGTAGATCCTGGTGCTGAGCTGGGATAGTGCTGAGCTGGGGCTGGTCCTGGTGCTGAGCTGGGGTTGGCTGCTGGCACCGCAGCGAGGAAGGAGGTTTGGATTTCAGGGCTGGACTCATCTCCGTCTCCGTCCCTTCATCTGTGTTTTTACAGCCAGCAGGGATGATTGTCAGGAAAACATGCATTTAAGGGGAAAAAATCCTTTAAGCCACAGCGAACTATAAACATGGGAATAATTAAAAGACATACAAGGGCAGAGAGTTAGCACAACAGTAGGTGATTTAAACATGTGCACAGGGATCTCTCTCTGTGCTTCCCAGCCAGCCGCTCCCAGAGGCCTTTGAGACAGTGAAGGGAAGGTTTGTTTGGATGCCAGGAGCCCGAGCAGGGGTTGTAGCGCTAGGTACAGTTGCGGTGGCAGAGGAAGCTCCGTGGGGCAGGCGGCTGCGTGGGTCTGCCAGGGCACGGCTTCGTTTTAATAAAAAGCTAAATTGGAAAATGTGGTTCGAAAGTCTCTTCCAGATCCTGAGGGAAATAACTCTGTTTCAGAGCTGACGAAGCCAAAATGTGTTTTGGTTCTTTCCCCTTTTGGAAGAACTGTCGATAGCTTTTTTCCTCTCGCTCGCTCTCCTCTCTTCTCCCCATGTGATTATTCAATTTGCCATGAAAGTTGGGACCAGCCCAAAACCTCTGTGCCAAAACCTCCGCACTTGGAGAACATTTGGACCCCGAGCTGGGGCTTAAATTACATCTTGCACATGGCCCCAGCCACGCTGGATTAAAATCCAAGATATACATGAGTTCCTGGTTGTCAAAACTCGGCTCTGGAGTGAGCTGTGTTCTGCCTGGGGGTTTCTCCATCTTCCTCAAACCTACGGGAAAGAAATCCCAGCACACTGGAAGGGTTTCCCCACGCGGGGACTGCTGGGTGCTGATGGGTGCTGTGGTGCCGGGGCACACAGCTGCCCCACAGCGCAGGGGGCAAGGGTCACAGCTGCCCTTTAGGGTGGTTTGCGTTTCTGCCCTGGCTTAAAGGAGCTGGGGGTCCCTTTTTGGTCAGGTTGGGCAACCACCCCTTCTCTCCCACTGTGGCCAGGTAAGAAAAGCCTTGCACAGTTCAGTCCCTGGGTGGGTGGGAAGGGGAGAGGGCAGCTCCTGCCAATCCCGTGTCCTGGCAGGGAGATGGGGAGATATGGGTCTGGCACAGCTCTGCTGTGGTCGATCTCAAAGCCCCGTGCGTGTGTCCTGCAGCACCCACAGCCAGATGGCTGGATGCATCCTGCTTTCCATCTGCAGCAAAGAGGGTGGGCGCTGGGTGCTGGTCCCTCAGGACGGTGCTTGATTGCCCAGCTCAGGCAGGCTCTATGCTTGACTAGAAACTCCTCAGTGATGTCCTCTTAGGATGAGATGGGATGAGCAGCATCTGTGCAGGGATGCCTGAAGCCTTTGCTTGTGGCAGAGCCCATGTACCTGCAGGGAGGAGCTGCAAGCCGCTCCGCCTAGGGCCTCCCCACAGCACCCTCCTGCAGCCAGCAAGAGGCAGCTTTGCTCCCCGGCCTTCATGCTGGGATTGTCCAAGACTGAGCTGCTGAGGACTGTGCCAGCCTTGATGCTCTCACCAGACTCTCTGAAGGAGACCAGCTTGCCCAGGCTCTGAATAACTCTTTCCACCAGCGGGATCACTGCTTTCCATCAGCAGGATTACCCTCTGCATCTCCACCATCTCCCTCTCCATCCTGGTGTCTCCCTCTCTGCGGGATCTCCATAGGACCCAAGCCACAGGTCCCAAAGTGTTGCCCTGGACCCTCTTCTTTCATGCTTTCCTTTCCCAGTTTCCTTTCTTTTCTTATTTCCACATCTCTTCCTGCTCATATTTATCAATCGCATAAACAGACACATCCTCCTCTTGTGGAGCCCATGACCAGAGAGCTCTTGGCCTCATTTTAGCAGTACAAGGTGTTCCAGCGATTATTACCCCTAAATAATGTGGTTTAACAATTAACAGCTTGTTTAAACAGTATTTGCATTTCCCTGCTACCGAACAGCAGACTTTAATCTCCACACACAGACAGCGTCTTGTTGGGACAAGCTGCGGGATCTCCAGGCCGCGGTGCAGCCGTTCTCACCCCACCTTGCTGTCCCTCTGCAGGGTTTCACCAGGAATTCCTGCGACATATCCAGGACCCGCTCCATCAACCCCACATGCCTGGGTCCAGCCAGTGCTGAGGGGCTGGTAGGACTCAGCATGTCCCCAGCGTGATGGCTCATACCCCTTGGTACAGACGGTGCTGTACGAGAGTGCAGCCAGCTCCTCTGCTCCTTGGACTCCTTTGAATGTGCTCGTTTCAATTATCTCTAATTACACGCGGTGTATCGGAAGCCAGGCTGCTTTGAACCTGCAAGAGAATCTGCACGGTTTGCAGGCGCAGAGCAGCGAGCCACCCCAGCCACATGAAAAGGTGGTATTTCTGGAAATATTAAAGAAGTGCCTTTTAATGATTTCATAAAATAGCTGGTGCAGCAAAGAATCCTCTCAGATGGCAAAACCTGATCCAATAAACCATTGCTCTGACAGCTGGCTTCCTCAGATACTTCACCAGGGAATGATTTTCCGAGGCAGCCTGGGATGTCCATAATGATGGAGCTGAAAGGGACCTGGGGAAGGGTCATCACTGCTTGCTAGCTCTGGCTGGAGCAGCTCCCTGCACCTTCAGTGTGGTGATGGTCAAAGCTCACCCTGCTCCATCCCCAGGCATGTGGGCTGCGGGGTGTGCAGAGGTGACAAGTGACAGGGGACAGGACGAGAGGGAATGGCCTCAAGCTCCACCAGGGGAGGTTCAGACTGAACATTAGGAAAGAAAACATCACGGGAAGGGTGATTGGGCAGTGTCAGAGGCTGCCCAGGGAGGGGGTTGAGTCACCTTCCCTGGAGGGGTTTAAGGTGCGGGTGGATGAGGAGCTGAGGGACATAGAATCATAGAATCACCAGGTTGGAAGTGACCCACCGGATCATCAGGTCCAACCATTCCCATCAATCACTAAACCATGTCCCTATTCTACGATAGGCGAGAGCACCACGGTACAGCCAAAGGCAGAGCAAGGCTGGAGCGCTTTGTTGTGGGGACAGGTTGAGAGAATTGAGATTGTTCAGCCTGGAGAAGAGAAACGCTTCAGGGAGGCCTCAGAGCAGCCTCCAGTACTGAGAGGAGCTCCAGGAAAGCTGGGGAGGATCTCTTGATCAGGGAGTACAGGGATAGGACAAGGGAGAATGGCTTTAACTTGGAGAGGGGAAGATTTGGATTGGACATTAAGAAGAAATTCTTTGCAATGAGGGTGGGGAGGTCCTGGCCCAGGTTGCCTGGGGAAGTGGTGGCTGCCCCATCCCTGGAGATGTTCAAGGCCAGGTTGGATGGGACTTGGAGCTCCTGATCCAGTGGGAGGTGTCCCTGCCCATGACATGGGGGTTGGAACTGGGTAGGCTGGAAGGTCCCTACCCAACCCAACCCCTTCTATGATTCCTGTTTATTTAGAGGATGCCTGGTGACCTTTTACAGGCAACACAGATAAATGCTGGGCCAGGCGGCATTGTTCCCTCTTGAACCAAGAAATAGAAACATTAATCATCTAACCAGTCATTTATCATGGTTTGGGGGCATTAATTTGATGGTATGTCATTTCCTATTTGGTTTGTGTGTTGTGGAGGCTGCATTCAAAACGCCTTCAATTAGATGTAACTAATGATATAGAGCTATTTTAAGGACCGATGGTCCTTTAGAGCAGGAGGCTGCTGCGACCAACACAGCCCTTAGAGCAGCTACCTCTGACACCAGTTTGGAGCCAGGGGATGATTTGGCCTCTCTTTGTGGAGGATAAGCCACCGTCAGCCTCCCCTGAGCTGCCCCTACCCCAGCCAGGGCTGCTGGGATGCAGGAGTGCAGCCTCACATGGTGCGAAGAGTCTCACTCCATGCTTGGGAAATCATGAAATCCCCCAAATACCAGGAATTCCCTTCTCCTCTTTCATTCAAGGTGGTCAGTGGGCTCATGCAGGCAAACCCAGGCTGTTTCCCAGCTCATAGGTGCCAACTGATGTTCCTCATCACAGCCCTCCCTTCACCTCAGAGGGTTATTTGTAATGCAGACATTGTGGAAACGTCCTGGACCACATCTGCCTCACAGCTACATGGGCAAGGAAGGGCTCAGATGTGCAATTCTTGGGTCTGGGTTTGTCCTGGGGGTCCACAACAACACGATGGGAGCTGCAAGGGGATGAGGTTGTGATGGGAAAGGGGACAGGGAAGTGTGAGCAACCAGGCACCTCCTGTCCCATCGGAGCCTGAGCACATGTCTGAGGATGCTGCAGTATCATAGAATCATAGAATCATAGAACAACCAGGTTGGAAGAGACCCACCGGATCATCAAGTCCAACCATCCCTATCAAACACTAACCCATGTCCCTCAGCACCTCGTCCACCCGTCCCTTAAACCCCTCCAGGGAAGGTGAATCAACAACCTCCCTGGGTAGCCTGTTCCGGTGCTGAGGGTCAAACAAGTCTTGAGGAGTACGGATCAGGACTGGGCAGGTAGAGTTTGATCCTTTTCTTCCTCCATGCACCCACTGCATGAAGACATGCAGACCACAACACCCTGATCAAAGATGTCCAAAGGAGAGCGAGACCCCTGAGGATGTGGTCCCAGTGCAGGGAAGCACCCTGCCAGCTCAGAGACCAGTGTGCCCCAGCCTGCGAGCACCGTGGTCCTGCAGAGGAGCCCCAGTCTGGCCCTAGGCCGAGGTGTGAGCACAAGCTGGGCGAGCTGTGGCCTGGTGATCGGGTGTGGGTTTGGTTCCTGGCTCGGCTGTGGACTCATTGCGCAACGGAGGTGAAGCAGGTAACCTCCCACCTCGCTTGTTTGACTTTGGAGAGCTGTTAAGTCTCTGAACCCCGTAATGACTCGGGTTATTAATGGTTGCTCGGGGTGTAATGGCAATGCTGGGAAGATCAGAGGAGGAGCAGCCTGCAATGAGCCCTGTCATCCCGCCTCGGAGCTGGCCTGCAACACCCTTATCTGTCCCAGACTGGAGCAGCTCCTGAGCAGAGTCTACGGTGCCAATTGCACAGCAGAACAGGCAAACACTCATTAGGTGCTGGGTGGAGCCTACCAAACCCATACTCAAGAGCCGCGGAGACCACAGCAAAGCCAGGCTGCAGCATCAGGCTGAGCTGTCAGCACGAAGCAGAAGGAGCTGTGTTGCCACAGGTCGAGGTCAGAGCTTTGCTGTGCCTTGGAGAACTCTTGCTGGAAGAAAAGGGAGCACCTGCCTTGCAGCCATGCGTGCAACACGCCCTTCCCACCACGGCAAGCCGTAACACTCTCTAATGCTCACTAAAAAGTCCTGCCTCCTAAAGACCTGCTCCAAAGCAGGGAGAAGCAATTGGTGTCCTTTACAGAGGAGGGTGATTTACTCCGTGACCTGCAGTGATTCACTTGGAGTTGGTCTGGTTTGTTTGGTCAGGGCTGTTTTCCAGGCTGGGCTTTTGGTTCCTGGTGCAGCATCAACTCGGGGGCCCCGGACAAGGAGGCTCCAGGTTTCTTGAGTGCATGGTGGGTGCCAAAGGGACTGGAGGCCTCTGAGCATCTCTGTGTCCCAGGGCAAGCGAGAGAGCTGAGGAAGAGGGAACCATCCCAAGGCACATTTGGACTTCCAAAGACTTTGTCCACAGGGAGAAACTGCCTGGAATACTTGTTGCAGAATAAGCTGTTCTGCTGAGCTGTTTGAAGCCGAGAGACCTTTTGCAGGCTGGGGAGCCGTTAAAAAGCTAACAAAGTGAATCTCGTGTGTTTTTTGCATCAGCTTCTTGGCTTTTGCATGGGAATGGTGCTGAGATGATGGCTTTAAATGAGAAGAGATGCTGGCCCTGGCTGTGGGAGGGCATCCTGCTCTGGCTTGTAACACAGCGCTGATGCTGGCCAGGTGGAAATCCTGCCTGAGTTCAGTGCAGAGTTGGGCTCCGAGGACACTGGTTTCCCCCCCGCTGCCCCCAGGGTTCTGCTGAACCACCTCACTCGGCTGACTTCAACTCCTGCAGCAGAGGCTGAGGCCTTTTTGAGGTGCAGGTGCGGGCTGGTGGTGGTGCAGGGCTGCACCCACAAGTCATTCTTGTGCCTTTTCCCCCTGGTACCAAGCACCTCTGGGCTGCTTCATGGTGGGGGGAGCTGGACCAGGGCCATGCCCTGTGCTGAGCGCTAGAGCTGCCCCCTCCTGTGGGTCCAGCAGCAGGCAGGCAGGCAGAGATGCCCAAGAAAAACAGTCATCTCCTTTTTCTCCTCCGTGCCAGACCCTTGCCCTGCACGAGGCTGACACTGCTCCCCAAGCGCCGTTCCGAGGGTGTGCTGGCCAAGCTGCGCTCCATACAGATGCCACAGTAATGCTGCTGTTGTTCACAAACCCCACGCCGCTGTGTTTTCGCCTCAGCCCAGGCAGCGGCCTGGCTGTCTCAAAAGAGCGCGAAGCCCTTCTAAAACTTTCCGGCTAGCTGACAAAGTCCTCTGTGATGTAGCAGCCCCAAGTATTTGCTTGATCTTCTGTTGCCACACATTCTTCCGAGAACAAACCCGCACAGCAACGCGCGCACGTCATTCTCCTCCGGAGAGCTGGCTGCTTTTCTCTGGTTATAAAGCAAAGCTGACAAGTGTCAGACCTCCTGCCAAATCCGCGCTGACTGGCATTCTCATGAGTGTTGGTCAAACAGTAAAATCCATTCATTCGTCTAAAAGCAAAGCCACAGCATTCTCCTTGTCTCAGGCTGGGACAAAGTCTGTGCCTGTCTGCTCCCAACGCCCTTCCTCTGATGGCAGCGGCATCGCCCCCTCCTAACCCCGCAGCCGGTGCAAGGATGGGCTCTGCGGGTGGCACAGTCACAGCCCTGGCCCCCTGCAGCCGGTGCTTGGTGGAGAACATCGCAAGACCCTTGGCAAAGCAGGAAACCTAAAGCTCGGGATGAGCTTGAGCTCACAACCTAGAATGCCAATTATATCCTGGGGAGAAGTGTGGTGAGGGAGGGGATTCTGCCCCTCTACTCCTCTCTTGTGAGGCATCACTTGAGTCCTGAGTCCAGTTCTGGAATCTCCAACATAAGAAGGGTATGGATGTGTTGTAATGGGTGCAGAGGAGGCCACAGAGATGATCTAGGGGCTGGAGAAACTCTGCTACGAGGACAGGCTGAGAGAGTTGGGGTTGTTCAGCCTGAAGAGGAGAAGGCTGCAGGGAGACCTTAGAGCAGCTTCCAGTATGAAAAGAGGCTCCAGAAAAGCTGGTGAGGGACTTCCTTGAAGGGCATGGAGTGATAGGACGAGGTGGAATGGCTTTAAATTGGAAGGGGGAAGATTTAGATTAAACGTTAGGAAGAAATGCTTTCCTGTGAAAGTGGGGAGGCCCCAGCCCAGGTTGCCCAGAGCAGTGGTGGCTGCCCCATCCCAGGAGGTGTTCAAGGCCAGGTTGGACGGGGCTTTGAGCACCTGATGTAGTGGGAGGTGTCCCTGCCCATAGCAGGGGTGGAACTGGATGGGCTTTGAGGTCCCTTCCAACACAAACCATCCTACGATTCTATGGTTCTGTTTGAGGCAGTGGGGTGGGAGGTGGTGAGGCTGATGCTCTAACTGGGATGCTCCCCTCCATCGTCCCAGCACAATGTCCTCATACCCAGGTCCAACTTTTGCCCCCATGGATCCCGGGAGGCTTCATTCTCCCCATCCACAGTACGTGGCAGGAGGCAGCTTGGCTGAGGCTGAGAGGAGCGCTGGGTTTCTGGCTGACGGCAGCATCAGGGCTCACCGCTCAGATTGACGTACGTGCGTGTGCTCTTCGTGTTTGATTAAATGCTTCTGAGGAGGGAGATGCTTCATTTCCAGACCAGCAACAGACTGAGCAGCAGAATCATCTTCAGGAAGCTGTGGGTATTTTTTAAATTTTTTCTTTTTTGTTGGAAATGTACTGAGAGGAAAGCAGAAAACACAGTATGAACGTTGTGCAAATCTGGCAACTCCTGTGAGCGGCTTGTGCGCAGCCTTCAGCTGGGAGAAGCGACGGCTTTGAAGGCTGAGTGTGAACCCCGCTGGTCCCGGATCTGCTTGGAGCTGGGTGTCCTTGGCCAGGGCTGGAGCACAGCCCTGAGGAGGTGCTGCTGCCCTGGTACCCATATGGGCTAAACTGGCAAGAAGGAAACCACCGGCCAACGGGCTCCTGGGGAAGGGAGATTCCCTCAGGCCAGGCAGCTTTTGGGACAAGCCCTCATACCGTGCCTTATCCGACATGATGGGAGGCCTCTTCATCTTCCCCCTCTTCCATTTTCTTCTTGCTTCAATGAAACTCCTCACACATCCTCATAGGCCATTTTGCTGAGGCCCTCACTGTGCCTTGATGGGCAAACCAAGCCCTTTGTTGAATTTCCAGCTCCCAGGTGGCTCCTTCCTGGGGCTGGAGAACAAAAAGCGGTGTGGCTGCACTATGCTGGAGTCCCACCAGCGTGTTCTGAACCCCGTGCTGCGCACAGACCAGCCAAGAGGCTCTGAAATCAAAACTGTCCTTCACACAGGGTCCTGCTCTTCTGCAGCCCCCAGTTCAGCACAGCTCACGGTTGGTTGCAGGCTCCATGGATGCTGCGTAGGAGCCGCAAGGTCCCTGATGCCTTTCCTGGGCTTCTGCATGGCTCAGAAGTTATCACTTCTCGAATGCTGAAAGCTCAATGCTTTGGTCCCAAATTCCATGATTTACAGCTGGGATATAAAACATGGTTTAATTAGCTGAGGGGATGGAGGGGTGCTGGCAGCCGCCTCCTGCCCACTCGAGGGAGGCAAAGCCCTGGGAGAGACAGCAGTGCTGGCTTCGGGCAGGCAGTGGGACCACTGCCATGGGCTCGTACGGTCATTATTCCTCCAAAGAGAGACCACAAAATTGCTCCTGCCCAGCAGATACTTGCTGCAACTGAAACCATTACCGAGCGATCGCTGAAACCCGTTCCAGGGTGAGCCCCAGACGAATGTGCGGCTCTCATGTATCAGTGGTAAATGTCTTCCTGTTTAAAATCTCTCCAAATCACAGGGGTAGCTTGTTTTGACATTTGATTAGCCACAGAGAACAACTCGAGAGTGCTTGAGTGAGTGAGTGAGCAAACTCAGAAGCAATCCTGGTGCTGAATGCTCTGGCCTGTTAGCGATAGAGGCGTATCGGGCTGGGAGGGTGGGCAGCGCTCCAGGGGAAGATAAGTGGGCTGCTGGGAGAGAGAGCACGAGGAGAGGAAGTGATGAGTGAAGTCAGCTGAAAACAGTTTCTTTTGCTCACTCTGACTCATAAATTTCATTAATACCCGGGTTTGCGAGCAGAGCTGTGCAGAGCTCCATCGTCCTGCATCTGCGCAGAGCCACATGCTGCTGGATGGGGACACTGGCTGTGCAGCAGCCAGGAGGCTGGAGACCCAGGAGGCTGGGGAACCAAGAGGATAGAGATTTAGGAAGCTGGAGACCCAAGAGGATCATAGAATCATAGGATCACCAGGTTGGAAGAGATCCACCAGATCATCGAGTCCAACCATTCCTATCAAACACTANCAGCCCCTTCACCAGCTTCGTTGCTCTTCTCTGCACTGGCTCCAGAGCCTCAACATCCTTCTTGTGCTGAGGGACCCACAAATGACCCCAGGATTCCAGGAGCGGTCTCACCAGTGCCGAGTCCAGAGGGAGAAGAACCTCCCTGGCCCTGCTGGTCACACTGTTTCTGATACAAACCAAGATGCCATTGGCCTTGAAACACAGCACTGGATGGAGATCTAGGAGGCTGGAGGCCCAAGAAGATGGAGACCCACCATTGGCAAGCATTTCAGCTGCTATTAACCCCCCTTGTCCCTTGTGCCGGTGGCCTGAGGAGGTGAAGGTGCTGCATTGCTTGTCTTGTTGGTACCAGTGTGATGCTGGACCCCAAGCGTGAGGTCTGCCTAGGGTCAAGGGCACCAGGGGTCAAGGAGGAGCAACACTGCCTGCAGAGCAAGGCCTGGGCAGTCCTGAGCTCCCAGGGGTTCATTTTTTTTTTCTCCCAGACCTAAAACGTGTTGTGTCAGGTTGGTCATGACACTGCAGGGCTGTTTTCCTTTCCCTTGCTATCACTGCTATCAAGTAGGAGTTAACAGCTCTTGTTTATACAATGACTATCTGGCCAGAGGCTGATTTAATACCTCCCACTTCTTTTAAGTGCAAATAGACTCTAATGTGTGTATTAGGCTACTTGAATGGCTGTTCTGGCGAAATCTTGCTTTCCAAATAACTTATCTGCAGTTAATGCTGGGAAGAAAAGAGCAAACTACTTTAGAATTTAGCGATAATAAAAAGAAAACAATCCGTTTATTATATTTCCCCCTTTCCCTGGCTAAGCCTTTGGGCACACCGAGCCTTGCTGGGTTTCTACAAGCAGAATCCCATAATAGTTTATGGGCCACAGCCCTGATTCAGCGAAGTTGCTTATGAGCATCCCCAGGCCTGAGCTCAACCAATCTTGCAGGCGATCATAGAATCATAGAATAACCAGGTTGGAAGAGACCCACGGGATCATCGAGTCCAACCATTCCTATCAAACACTAAATCATGTCCCTCAGCGCCTCTTCCACCTGCACCTTAAACACTTCCAGGGAAGGTGACTCAACCACCTCCCTGGGAAGACTGTTCCAGTGCCCAATGACCCTTTCCGTGAAAATATTTCCTGATATCCAGTCTGAACCTCCTCTGGNGCAATGAGGTCTCCCCTCAGCCTCCTCTTCTCCAGGATAAACACCCCCAGCTCTCTCAGCCATTCCTCATCAGGCCTGTTCTCCAGCCCCTTCACCAGCTTCGTTGCTCTTCTCTGGACTCGCTCCAGAGCCTCAACATCCTTCTTGTGGTGAGGGGCCCAGAACTTAACAAAGGACTCAAGGAGCAGTCTCCCCATCCTAGGACACAGAGCTTTGCAGCAAGGCTGCCATCACCCCACTTCCAATCTGGTGCTGTCCTTACACCACCACCATCCCGCATCCCTCCCGCTCCCCTGGACGCTTGCTCCACATCCAAGGACACGGAGCTTCACAGCGATGCCACCTGCACTCTGCTTCCAACCCAGTGTGGAATCCTGCATCTCTCCGGCTCCCCAAGCTCCAGGCTGGAGTGTGGCCACCGGTGGGGCGGGAGTGGTAGCCGTGCTGTGCAGGCAGCCGTCTTGCAGGCACGCTTGGCAGGGGAGACAAAGAGTAATATCATCCTTGAGTGAAACTGCGGAGTTTCTGCTGAGTCATAGTCATCGGGGAATGGGGAGAGCAATTACAGCCGAAAACTGGGAAGGCATCCCAAACAAATTGGTTATAATTAACAAGTAGGAGAATAACACCAGTAATACCATTAGCAGGCCCAAAAGCCATTTGCAATATAATATCTATAATTAGACAGGAGACAGCAAGAGTGGCTGACTGGCTGGCCCCTCCAAGGGAGGGCAGGTGAGGGTGGGGAGAAGGGTGTCCACAGGCTCTGGAGGCAGCGAGAAGCCTCGAGCATCCATGAACACCCATGAGCAACCCTGAGCAACCTGGCTGGCCCTGGCTCTGGTGTCCGGGGAGGCAAAGCTGAACCTGCTCTCCCTGCTGAGAGCGGCCAGGGTCTCCTCTTCCTCCTCCAGGTTCTCCTCATCCCCCTTCATCCAGGATGAAAACTAGCTTTAAAGATGAGTAAGTGCACTGTGCGGCTGCATCATGAGCCCATGCAGCATTGAAGCCCCAGCACTGGTTGACTGTGCAAGACCCGTGCTGTCCCGTCCTCTGCCAAACACAGTCATGGCTCATGGTTCATCCAGGGGGTCCCTGTACAGGGCAGTGCCCAGGCTGGATGTGAGCAGGGGCAGGGAGGCAGGTGGGGGCAGAAAACTCTGTTCCTCTGCCTGTAGAGTCCTGTTTGCTCTGCCTGGTTTGGATGCTGGTGGTTGTTTGATGGAGCCGACAGTGCCGGAGCTGCTGAGTTTTGACCAGAGCTGTAGCTGAGCCGGTTGGTGAGTGCTGGGCCTGATCCCTTCACCTGATCTTCCTGGCCAGAGCTTTCAGCCGAGGCTTTCCTGGCAGGAGGGATGCCTGGTTCTGGCTCCTCTGACATGTCTCTACTGCCAGTAGAGTCCTGGTCTCACCCTCTCTCCAGCACCATTTGCACTCATAGAATCATGAAATGGTTCAGGTTGGAAGGGACCTCAAAACCCATCCAGTTCCAACACCCCTGGCATGGGCAGGGACACCTCCCACTGGACCAGCTTGCTCCAAAGCTCCATCCAGCCTGGCCTTGAGCACCTCCAGGGAGCAACCACCACTTCTCTGGGAAACCTGGGCCAGGGACCTCCCACCCTCACAGGAGAATATTTCTTCCCAGTATCTCATCTCAATCTCCCCTCTTTCAGATTAAAACCAGCCTGTCCTTGCATAGGAGGAGCTCCAGCCCTTGGATCATCTCTGTGGCCTCCACTGGACTCACTCCAACACATGCATGTCCTTCATGTGCTGAGGACTCCAGAACTGGATGTAGGACTCCAGGTGAGGTCTCCACCTGCACCCCATATCCATCTCCTCACACCTTCGATCCCAGCTGCAACAGGGAAGAAAACCAGGCCCTTGTTCAGTGCCAGGAGATATCTGGGGCAGGTTTGGAGCAGGTTTAATGCCTCCCAGACCCCTGCCCGTGTGATCCCAAGTGCCCAGAGGTGCCTGGCTGGGCAGGCACAGGGATTGCTCAAGCAAATCCTGCAGATGAGGGTGAGGTCAGTGGGAGTTTGGCTTGTGAAAGGATGGGGAAATTGGACTGTGGCAACACCAGCAACCAACACTCTTCCCCATCCGTCTGCTGCCAAGGCTGGGGAGCCTCCAGGAAGCGTCTCCGAGATGATCCTGTGGGTTTGCAGAGCGGGAACACGTGGCCATGGGAGGCAAGAGCAATGCCCATCGCCATCTACTCCTGCCACCAGCCTGGGGCTGCCAGGAGCTCAGAGGTTCTATGGAGGGGCTTGAGGAGGTTGCGTTGCAGGTTTCTGCATCAGGAACCCACCCCTATCCCACAGGAGAGTCCCATGTCCTCTGCCACTTCACAGGTTTGTGGGGTGCGTTTTTTCCCATGGAGCCCCAAGATTTGCTTGGAAAGGGAAAAAAAGGAGAAACAAAAAGCTCGGAGCCAGAGTGCAGTCTGTTGTGCAGGTATTTGGGTGCTCGAGAATAATAACTACGAACACTGAAAACTAAAGGGGTTTTTGGCTGTGCCCAGCCCTGCAGGGGTGCTGTGCCAGAAGTAGTTGCAGGATTGAACCCTCTTGCCAGGGGGGCTGTAAAACCTTACTGCCAAGCGCTGATAAACCAGAGCGTCCCCACAAAGCAAAATAAACTCACTGATAGCTCTCCCGGCTCTCCGGGCTGAGTCATTTGTATGCGTTTCACTGCCTTCCCGATGCTGAAATCCTTGTTTAGGTAAACTCCCAGCTAAAGGGAATTTGGCAGGCAAGGTCCTGCCCTGTGCAGAGGGCAGACAGTGTCACCTGGAATGCAAACACACACTGGTGACCGGGGCCTGGCCCCGCTGTCAGCGATAACCGTCGTCACGCACCCGCACACACGGAGCAGCGCCTGCGCCCTGCGTGAATTCAGCTGGACCAGGGGCTGGGGAGGGAGCAGGGGACACAGGGGGCTCAGTGAGCAGCAAGGGGGCTCTGTGTGTGTGTGTGTGTGTACACACATGTGTGCAGAATGTGTGGTGTGTGTTCATGCACATGTGCACATGCATATGCAGGTGTGTGTACACGTGTGTGTCCACAGGTTTCTTCTCTTTCACTGCTGCCTCCTCTGCACCTAGACAGCCAATCCAATATTGAAGCTATGGGAAACCACTGCCAGCCTCTTCCAGCATTCCCGGGACACACAGCGGATGAAGCGGGGTCAAAAACTACAGGGGGAAAAAGATGCGTTTCTGGTGGTTTGGACTTTTTGCCCTGCTGGGAAGCTCAGGGAGAGCATGGGGGTCGTGGCTGTGGAGGCGTTCAGACCCCATAATCATAGAATCATAAAATCACCAGGTTGGAAGAGGCACACCAGATCATCGAGTCCAACCGTTCCTATCAAAAACTAAACCATGTCTCTCAGCACCTTGTTCACCTGTGCCTTAAACCCCTCCAGGGAAGGCGAATCAACCCCCTCCCTGGGCAGCCTCTGACAGTGCCCAATGACCCTTTCTGGGAAAAAAATTTCCTAATGTTCAGCCTGAACCTCCCCTGGTGGAGCTTGAGGCCACTCCCTCTCATCCTGTCCCCTGTCACTTGGGAGAAGAGCTCAGCTACCTCCTCTCCACAACTTATAAGCTCATCCTGCAGGTTTCTTTCTCCCCTCATTCCCACAGCCCCCAGGAGAACCTGGCCTCTGGGAGTGCTGAGGCCAGTGGGGTCAGCCAGAGGTGGCCAATGTGGGAGTATCACCCATGGGAGGATGGAGAGCAGCAATTCTTCCCCTGCAGGGGCCGTTTGGGAAGGGGAAGGGCAGCTCAGACAGTTTCCCCGAAGGGCGGCTTTGCGGGGTGGGTGTCACAACACCCCATGCCCAGAAGCCGAGCCCGAGGTTTCTTCTCAGACAGGGTGGATGAGGACATCTCCTGTTTCTTTTTCCCCCGGGTGTGAGACCTCACAGGGTGCCAGAGCCGTGAGCACACAGCACACCTGGGCACCTGGGCACCACGGGAAGGGACAACTGTCCACAATAGACAACTCTCTGTGGGACAATTGTCCCTAGGGAGACATTAGGGTTAGACTTAGGGTTAGGCTTAGGCTTATGGTAAGGATTAGAGAGGTCCTCCTGTAGAGATGTCACCTTCCCTCCAGGTGTTTAAGGGACATGTGGACGAGGCGCTGAGGGACACGGTTTAGTATTATTCAGCCTGTGGTGACAAAGGTACCTCATGGCATCTCGCTGGCTGGGAGAGGAGCCGGCGGCTTCTCCCGCTGAGGCTTGATCTGAGTTCATTAAGGATAAAAAAAAAAAACCTCAGGAAAAGAAAAATAACTTATGGGAAGAGATCACGGTTGATAATTGGGATGTGCAAATATCAATTTAAGTAGATTTTAAATCAATATGAACCAGGACATTTCCCTTCACCCCAATCGTTCTTCTCTCTCTCTCTTTTTTTAAAATTTTTTTTCAACCAGGTGAGTTTTAATAAGCTAAAATAAAACATCTGCTATTTCAGTTCAGTTCTAGCGTGAGGAATATCAATTAATGAGCGGTGTTCTCGGTCGTTTGAGTTCACCACAACAGCGCTGGAGCTGCAGCGAGATGGGAATGGGAAGAAAATTACAACCTTTTCGGGGAAACCATTAAATAAAAATCAGAATTTGTCCATAAGTGCCGCCGAGGGAGGGAGGCAGCTCATCTAATGGGTTCTATTTTGAGCAATGAAATGAATTTTCAGCCCAAACCCGCTGCTTTCTGTTCCTCTCCCCATGGCCCCGTGTCCACTGAATTCAGCTCCAGAAAGTGCCTTGGGGCAAAGGGTCCGGCTCAGCCCCACTGCTGGAATCACCCCAATTTTTGCACTTTCCCAGCTCAATTAAGAGCAGAGTGAGGATCAGGGGGGAATAGGAGCTCAGTAGACAGCGTGACCCAGTGACAAAAATTCTACCCCAGGGTTAGCATCAGCCTGCAGGGGGAAGATCACTTAACCTCCCCAGTCATGGAAATGTGACCCAGCAGCGAGTGCTGGGGCCAAAGCGCCCGAGTTGGAGAATTATGATTTGAGGGTGGGGAGGCCCTGGAACAGGTTGCCCAGAGCAGTGGTGGTTGCCCCATCCCTGGAGGGGTTCAAGGCCAGGTTGGATGGGGCTTGGAGCCCCCTGATCCAGTGGGAGGTGACCCTGCTTTGGCAGGGGTTGAACTGGATGGACTCTAAGGACCCTTCCAACCCAAACACACCCACGATTCTGTGATTCTATGATGATCCTTCCAGCCTGCAGGGAGCCTCAGCAGCTCTGGCCACCTGCGGCAAAGCAAAGAGAGGCAGCGTGTGTCCCAGTCCCAAGGGCCTCCCAAGGGGAAGGGTTTTCAGGTGCTGCTGCCTTTGCTTTGCAATCCTGGGACTGATGTGAGTAGGCGACACAGGGAGCAGCGGTCACGTTTCTCTGCTAAATTGATGTTGCCTGGGATGTACTGAGCAGCGCAAACTGCCAGGGAGAGCACTTTAGAGGAAGAATTAGTACCAGTTTCACCGCTGATATTTCCAGGGTTACTAACTGCCATTAATTTTTGCTGTTTCCCTGGGTACAGGTGATCTCAAGAACCCCGTCTTGCATGGTTGAAAAGCACTGCGGGCCCACGTTCTCCCACACCAGCTTGCCTGGAACAGGTAACAAATCTCCTGGGGCTGCAGTTCCAGGGACGCTTTGGGCTCCTACGTGCACCACAATGCCCACCCTGATGTGCACCCTGTTTTTCCCACGTGATGCGTACCCCACTTTTCCCTCCTCACGTGCATCCCAATGTGCACCTGGATGTCCACTCCACCACCCACCCCATTTTTTCCACCCAATGTGCACCTCAATAGGTCCCACGGTGTCCCACTCCAATGGCCCCATGGTGTCCACCCCAACCTGCACCCCCTTTTACGCACCTCATGCACACCGTGATGCCCACCCTGATCTGCACCCCAGTGTGCACCCCAACCTACCCCTAGACGTCCACCCCGATGCACATCCCACTTTTCCCACCTGATGTTTGTACCCCAATGCTCACCCCCAACACACACCCAGATGCTCACCTCAATGTGCACCCCACGTATCTCGTTTTTCCCACCTGACGTGAATTATAGAATCATAGAGTCACAGAATCACCAGGTTGGAAGAGACCCACTGGAACATGAGTCCAACCATTCCTATCAAACACAAAACCATGTCCCTCAGCGCCTTGTCCACCCGTCCCTTAAAAAAACCTCCAGGGAAGGTGAGTCAATCCCATCCCTGGGCAGCCTCTGCCACTGCCCAATCACTCTTTCCATGAAAATTTTTTTCCTA
>WAAB01024756.1:0-14783 GCA_013389865.1 Piaya cayana
GAAGAGCTCGTCAGCTGATTCTCACACAAGATGCAGAGATATTTTCTTCTCACTGCTGTAACATTGAAGAGATTCATGATCTGAGAGTACCCTGGTAGCATTTGGCAGCAGATTTGAATGCTTCTTGCTAAAAAAAGTTGAAATATTTTTGTAGATTTGGTGATCCAGATCTAAGGGGTCTTGCTTGCAATCATGCCAACAAAGTTATGCTTGATGAAGTTGTAGATGACTATTCTCCAATTTCAGCCAAAGTTACATCTTCAAAAGCAAGAGGTAGAGGAACACTTATGTCTATGATCTGTAGAATAAATTAATGGTAAGTGAAGTCAAGCAGAAAGGCTCAGGGGCCATTTTGGAATCAGCTGTCAAAGGGCATGATGCCAGATGCTTTGCAGGAGTTGTTATTATTCCTTTGTTCATCAGACAATCCTTGCCCTTGTCAAGTCTCTCCAGTCTTTGCTCTGAATTTAATGTTGGTGTTTTATTTGGAGACTATACACTATCTGTCTGTATTTAATTTAGAGAACACTAGTCTTACAAGCCCAAAGTGAAGCTGGACTAAATCTAAATGTTTTGTGAGGACATGCTTGAGGTGACAGAGGTCTCTTTTTTTTTTGTTTCCAAAATGTTCCTGGTATGGGATGGTCAACTACTTTCGCAATCTAGTTGTGCTACATTCATGGTCTGTCCTTGCTCCGGTGACTTCATTGCTTGTTTGCCCACTCTGTACCACAGAGAGAAGACACCCACAGAAGAAAAGGTCCTACTCTCACCTTCTGAGTGACTTGCTCCTTATGTGGGTGATATACTGTATTTCTTTTTATGTCTGTTTTAGTTTTAATGCTTTATGTTTTAGTCTATGTGTTGCAGTCTCTCACTGAATGTCTTTTAAGTAAGAATTTGTCCTGCTTTAATTAACCAACCTGATTTCTCAAACACTGGATTTAACATACTTACCTGCAACACTTCACAGATGTTAACAGAATAGATAAATACACTGATTTTAGATGCTGCTAACACCAAAGCAAAAGTATGAATTTGGTAGTTTTGCATTTATTTGGCTTCTTTTCTGACAGCTTTGCAGCAGAGATCAAAGAGCTTTCAAAAGACATTTAAAAATCAGTCTTCCACAAAACACTCAAAATAGGGATTTATGTTCTTTGTATCTATATATTATTATGCCGACATTGACGTAAAGAAATTTTTAACCTAAGTCCACACAGGGAAATAAAATCAGGACCAAGAATGGAATTTCACTGGCTGTTCAGTGGCAATATTGATCTCATTAGGAAGAAGCTGAGATGCTTTTCAAGGCAATCAGAACCAGGTGTACAGCGGTGTAGCTCAACAGATCACCAGTGCTTTTGCTGAAATATTAAAAAATCTGATACATACAAACACTTCTGTGTAAAATACTTGACAGACATAATTTATTCTTAAATTTAAAGTGAAATTGCCTTTATTGCAGAATATCTAAATTGCATTAGAGGTGATTCATAGCACAAGTTCAAGCCAAAACTGACCAGATCAACCTATGGCTTTAATGGAATCTCTCAGTGAACAATAACCACAGAAAAAAACCCTTATCCTTATTATTTTATTCTGAAAGAGGCTTTTTAATATCAGAATTTTGCCTCTTTTGATGTATTTTTCAAATTCACACACCTCCTAGGTCAGAAAATCTCACTCGTTTCTGCTGTATCGCAGGCAGTAAGATGTCTGATTAAGTTGCATGTACATATATGTTGTGCAAATGCATATTGTAGTACCCATTTTATATTTTGTAATCTGTTGTAGAAATGACATATAGATCATGTGTCCCTTTTATAGCTGGATTTTTTTTTGTCTGTTTTTCTTCAAAAAGAATTTTAAAGGAAATTCAAAGCTAATGATTTGTTGTTGTGGGGAACTCTACTACCACATTGGAAATCTGCTCTCACAAAATCAAACATATGGTAACATTGCACCATATGTTGATTTTTGTATTGGGTAAATGCATAAATAAGACTTAACCTTTGTAAATTTTATTTTATTTTGACTGATAGAGCTTCATTTTCAAATAGAAATAAATGTGTCATATTGTTGTATTTCCTGAAAAAATTAGTGGAAGTTATTAGTACAATGTGAAAAACATTTCCTGTAATTTTGTGTGTATGTACGCACATCAGCTAAGCTTATGCAATGATACATAGAAGGAGAAATGCAGCAGATACTAATGTTGCTGAAATGCGTACCTCTAGTACATATCTCTTTCTAACCGTAGAATCTTAATGACTGTATGGGAGAGATTTACATAAAAAGTATAGTATGTAAAAGCTCAATTAGGTCTCCTTTTTTCTATATTTTTCTTTTTGAACTTGGAAATACATTAAAACATATTAACATTTACCTTACTGTTGCCCTTTTTATTAAGTTTCCCTGTACCCATGAGATTTGTTTGAATTGTTTTCTCCTCCCTCTGTGGAACTTATAAGGACATTTTGGCCATGTCATACTAAACCATTTTCAGTGCTATGTTAAGATTTGAAGAGCCAAAAATGGTGTGATGAATTTGAGTTCTAAATCCTTCTCTGTGTGTGTCTCTGTGGAAGTTAGTTTTCCAAGGACATGCAAAGTGTTACACACCCTCCATTGAGGAATGAAACATCAAGACCAGTCAAGGACAAACTGATTGAAAATGGTGGCTTAGATTTGTCATTCAAAATAACTTTCAGTCCCCACAACAAAATCTCACAATGATTACTTACTAGTTTAGTTTACTTCTGTAATGGTTCACACAAGGATAAATGCTGTAGCAGATACCACAATTCCTATAGTGCAAATTCCAAATCTAAGTGCTCTCTGTGGTTTTCTTCAGAAAACGTTAACCAGATTAGAAGAGGAAAAATTCCAACAATTTCTAAGCTATGTCCTGCATTGAACTTTCTTGTACCTAGAATGTACTCACTGCTTGACTTCTGGTTTTATCTGAATATTGAAGCAAGTGTGGAACATAAGAATACATTGCTGGAGAACACAGGGGATCTGTTAGGGAGTAGAATGACCTAAAAGGTGTATGGAACCTTCCTGGCAGCCTTTGGATTTGGTTAAAGAGGGAACAGATAACCTGCAGAACAGTTAAATGTGAATACAGTGCTTCCTTATAGTTAGGTTGAAAATTCTGTAATTGCTCAAGCTATTATAACACACTGACTGCAAAAACATAAGTAGTTGTTTGTTATCTGTTCAATATGAAATAATGCAATTTCTAAGCAAATCTTCTGTATGAAGAGCATCTTTCAACATATTCTTACAAGTTTTCACAATAATTTTGTTTTCTTATGTAAGTAATTCTGCAAGTTCTAGGGCAACAGGGGAAAGTCCTTTCCAAGGATGCTCCTTGTCTCTCTGCCTTGTTTTCCTTATACTTTAAGAATTCAAGATGTGAGCTGGCACAGACAGCTATAAGTATGAATGATGCACTAACTTCAGATAAGCCTATAGGGCTGTGAATATATTATGTTTTACATATGCAATTTTGGCAACCAGTGGTTGCCAGAAGTTGATCCTGAAAACGTAAACTGTGGGGATAGGGTTCATTTTCTTTTCCTAGCAGACATGGAAAATGAAGAGCTCAGTGAAATACTTTGATTTTTAAACATATATTTTCAAATCAAGAAGCTCTGTCAGTCATTAGATGCACTGTTCTTACTGTAGTAATGCTTGTCTGTAGGTAAGGAGTGACAATAGGCAGGAACTAGTCAGTCAATTGTCATTTAATCACAAAGTTCTAAGAGACTCAATCTTTTTTTTCCTAGGACTTGTGTAACATAATTTTCCTGTAACCTGTGTTTGTCAAATTCTGCTTCACTTTCATTTTATTTCTTTTAACAACTCTTTCTACATGGCTTCAGTGAGCCACATTTACTAGCTTGAGCAGCCGAGACTGATAGCCTAAGGTTGTCCTGCGGGTTTTCATTTTATCATTGTACAGGCACAGCACAGCATGCCAGGTACAACCAAAGTAGGGAGGATTCCAGCATCTCCATCATAGAGTAAGCCCCTGTCAGCGAAAAGATCTTATGCAGTGATACACTGGTTAAATTTGACAAAGAACATAGATTGTGTAAATCTTGCTGTTTTCATTGATTATAGTCTGAGAGTGTATTAACCTTCCTTAAGGCTCCAGAAATCACTTTCATAAATGTGAGTGCTGTAAGAAAGTGTTTAGTGAAGCTTTTCATGGATTAATTCTTTGTTAAAGGATAAAGAATTTTCACACATACAGACATTAAAGAGACAGTTATACTTGGAGATTTTTATTTTTTTGCCTCCACAGAACATTTATTTACTATAACCCCTTGAAGGTTAATTTTCACTTAAGTTTTACAAGGAAATACTGACAAGAAGCTTTGAAACACATCTTGTGTTATGCCATCTGTATTAATTAGAGCTGTACTATGGCCTGGGTGAATTTTCTACATAGAAAAAAAGAAGTCTAAGCTTAGAATTATAAAGTGTTCCCAACAATTATTTTAGGCTTATCATTGCAAAGGCTCTAAAGTTGTTTACAATTTAGAGGATTTTAAAACCAGTTTAGTTCATTTTGAATCTGTATTGTGAAAGACTTTTTTCCCCCTGAAAACTGAGACTCCCTTTCTGCTTGAGGAAATACACGATATACTCTGGTTTTGAGCTTCAGGGCCAGTGCCTAATTTTCTTTTTATCGCATTCTTAGTTCCATACTAAGCAATTTCCTTTGGCTTCACTGAACAAAAATTCTTTGGATATCGTAATTATAAACTATACATTATGACCTCCTACAGTTATTTTAAAGAGATTATAGCATGTAGTTTTAGACTGCTTTTATTTTATTGTCTGTGAGTTTACTAATGTTTTTATACGTAGAGACTTTAGCTGATAGACTATCAACTTTAAAAGGGCCAAACATTATATATACTGGATTTGAAAAGGACCGCATAAATTTGCCAAAATAAAATTGCCAGTACACCTTAATCACATTTTTATCACCTCATAATTCACTCTTAAGAAAAATATTTTCAGAGAAGTTTTATATGAAACAGATCAAGGTATCTCATGACTTTGCAAAAACTCATAAGTTGGGTACAAATTATCCAATTGCAATTCAGAAGTTTAATTTGCTTCTTGAACATTGTGCTAAGTTGTTCCTTTGTTCACTAACAGTCTGTAGAAATAAATAATAGGTTGGACTTGGGTGCAGGAGTGCAATAACTTCATGCTGCAGTGCCCCCAGTCTCTACACACAGACTGCAACCATGGATATTCTTCACTGGGAAAACCATTCATGACTGTTTTGCCAGTTTGATTTTGCAGAAAGTGCTGTCTAAAATGTCTGCATCCATACTCCACCATTCAACTCACTTTTTATTATTTCCTACCATGGGAGAAAATGTCATATGAAGAGAACTGTTCCCTTCAGACAATGGAATCCTTAATCATAGAACCATAGATTTACTTGGTTGGAAAAGACCTTTGAGGTCATTGATTATAAACATACCTGTCCACTACTAAATCATATCCCTAAGCACTTCATCTACTCATCTTTTATATACCTCCAGCGATGGTGACTCAACCACCTCCCTGGGCAGCCTGTTCCAGTACTATCAAAGCCATCCTTGTGCATCTTCATAATCCCTACCATTGAAATTCAGGAGAAATAGGGAATAGGCATTTTGCTGGAGCTTCTCAGTGGTGCCGTTTCAGCTCCTCGGAGGTGAGAAACAGAGAGGACATGTAGTCCTGGAGAAGGGTAGTGCACATTTCACACTGTCTTGTTCACTTTATGGTGTGCAATGGTTAGGATTTGTCTCACAATATTAGCACATCTTAAGTTCAATACATTTGTACTAGAGTCCCTTTATAGTCAACAATAAAAATATGTGCTTCATATAGACAGTTCAGCCAGTCTATTATGGAAGCCTGCTTCCTTAGTCAGAAGTTCAACTTTGACACTTATCTTCCCTCTATTTACAATCTTTTTTTTTCCCCCCGGCAAGACAGTCTTTCCCACCCAGGTCTGCTTCCTTCTTTAATCCAGATTGCACCCTAACCTTTTTGCAGTTTCTGCGTTTGCATTAGCTGTTGTCTTCCTACTTTGCAAAGGCCCTAGTTTTGGGAAACCCCATGATAGAAGGTTCAGAAAGCCATCAGGGTGAATTTCCAGGTCTGAGAAGTGGTTTGCCCTGTAAGGGGCAGGGGAACATTACTCTTCAGGTGCCACCTCTCTTCAGATAAGATGTAAAACCACATTTTGAAAGGTGCATAGATGCAAAGTGGAAGGACTTTTCACTAAAATGAGGCTAGAGTAAAACAACAGTGAGTAGTCTTAAAATTGCCCACCTTGTTTAACTGAGGTGTGATGACCACACAGTGAAGCCACTGCAAGCCTCTTAAGTTCATCCACATTACTTGTCCATTTGACAAGGATATTTATATATAAGTTCCTGGAAACTGGAAGCATTTCTGAGCAATGTCCCCTTTTCACTACTGAAATGGTTGTGTTTCACTGGTAATTTACTTTCCATTAGGTAAGTGTGTAAGGCCTGAAGTCTTCTATTGTGTATACCCCTCAAAATGGCTACTGAAGTCAAGGGGAGCTGAACACAGATTAAGGAGAGAATTAGTCAATATTTACAAAGCACTTTGGAGTATTTGGCAATGAAAGACATCATGTTAGGTAAATATTATTTTCATTATGAGTTAAATCCTGAAATGTGTACTTCAGAAGTTCATAATTTCTGAGCTGAGGTAGATATGTGCGTATAAAAAGATTTTATTTGGACTAGGTTTGTTTGCTTACTTGTTGATCCTAAATGAAATTAAGATGCTTTCTGTTTTGTTTGGCTGAAGGAGAAAATAGGAACAGCCCTTCCTACCTCAAGCCTCCTTGTTTTCTGTCTGAAAAATCAAATTTAGGTTTGTTGATAGTAATGAAGGACTAAATGTCTCATAGTATGACATTTACTAACACAGCTTGCCTTTTAAGACATGTTGTTGTGTAAGCCAGATGTAAGCCTGAGTGCTTTCATCCACCCTTTCCTGGGGACTGGTGCATCTCAGTAGTCAAGCCATATTATAGCAATGCCCAGTGGTGACAGCACACACTGGGTATGACTGTTTATTTATGTAAAACTTGTATATTAAACAGTTGAAATTGATGCTGGTAGTAGCTGTCTACTGGAAAAATTGGAATATATTCTTCCACAGACCACTAATTAAAGAGCAAAGCCATAAATTTGTGTTCGGCTATCAAAAAAAAGGCAAGTAATTCCTAGTAGAGAAGTATTGCTGAACCTCCTCTGCCTAGACATCACAGCTCTCAGCTCAGGCTGGGAGTTGGAGAGAATCGCCAAGTCCACAAACACACTGAAGAGGACAGTACCTCGCTTTTCAGATCTTGTTTTCCCATCTTTATATATCTCTCCTTTTTACACTGACTGCAGTAAGTGTATCATTTATCGGTTAATAAGTTGTCTGACAAGCTAGCCACTTTGTACCTAATTGTTCAGCTTATTTATGTATTATTGATGAGCCCAGACTTGAACTCTGCTTTCCTTGGAGGCTGTTTGATAAATCTGTTGGCTAATCGTATCTAAGACACTGAATTACCTGCTGTAGCATAATACATGACATTGCTTTTACTTTGTATTCTTAAAAGGAGATAATTATACATTTCCAATGAACTGTGTTTAACAGTAAAAAAATAAAATCAGATACATAATTGACATTGTTCTCTGTTAAAAAAAAGATCTTCAGTGTTGCACAGCAATGCATAAAACACTTCCTCAGCTTTTGAATCAATACTTTTGACTATTTTAGCTTGTAAGCAGTCATGTAGCTAAAAGAACTTCTGAACTGCAAAATCATGATTATAAGTAAAACTATTAGATATGTCAAAACACTTATGTTGTGTATTACTAATATGTTCTGAAAATATTGGAAAATTAATCACCTTATACTTTCCAAAGCAGTAGTTACTATTTCAAATAAATGAATAAACCACCAAATTAATTTTCTATCAAAACATGAATCTAATGACAGCACATTTTTGTACTCTGTTATTATTTCTGAACTTTTGACTTGTAGGCACTGACATAAGGGAACGCTGAGAGTATTACAGGAACTGCTGAGCATGGGAAGAAACAGTGATACTGTATGACTAGCTATTTATGAATTCAGCTATTAAGAGTCTGGACTTCCCGCAAAACCCCAGAGCCTTTTAATACTTCTCTTAGAAGAATATCACAAACCAGATTGTTACTGACACCAGAAGAATGGCACCATGCTGGATGTGTGAGCCCGTTTAATGTTTTCCTTAAAACTGAGAAAAAAAGGAAACTGCACCTTAAGTAGAGCCTCATTTCCTGAGGCTGATCAATGGATGTTTGGCTTAATGTTAGTCTTGAAATCAGTTGAATTATAGCAGCATAGGCCCAGATCAGTAAAGGACCTGTGTGTGAAAAGATGTTTCATTCTGATTTGCATTCAAATAAGGGACATTTTACTCCATCAGCGAATATAGCATTGTTTCAACTGGTGCTTTGTGTGCCCGTTAATGCCTTGGTAATGTTCATGCGTCAGTTTCTGCTGGGGTTGTATGTTCTGCAAACCAGAACATGATTTGCCTGTTTTATTTTCTCTGTTCCCTCTTTTTTATTTGTTTAACCTAATAAACACAGTATTAAGTTATTCTAGACTGGGAAGGTTTAGTTCAGAAATGTGTATGACTATGTGAAGAAAGTTTACTCCTAGTATATACAGTAAAGACATAATCTTAGGTATGGCTATCAAAGCCGTAGTTTTCAGTGGGTTGTTCCATAACTTAAAAACTGCTAATATGTATTTCAGCCTTCTAAAAACAAAGAAGGTTTTTAAAGAAAAATTATTCAAACCATTTATTTCAGGTTTAACGTGCACTCGTTGAATGGCCTTTGGGCATAGAAGGTTTTGATTATTTTCGTCACAGATTTTATCAAATCCAGAGGGCCATGTATTAATAATTCAGTAGCTTATACAGAGAGGTGAGAGAAAATAATATGGAGCATAAAAGGATAGGGCATATTTTCCATGACATTACTGTTGTAGAGTACTTTCATTGATTAGTAAAAGGGCTAAACATCCTGACTAGGCTGTAAGACTGCTGAAGTTAAACAACAATTATTGTACAATTGGGTAAAACAGAAGCAGATAGTGTGATGCTGTGGGGAAAATTAAACATCAAAATCTAATAAGAAGCCATTTTATATCATGAAAGCATACAAATAGCTCCATCAAACTTTAATGACATTGTTATATTATACATTTATTTAAAAATTATGTTTGCTCATTAACGGTGTTTATAACATAGACTGTTATAATTATAGTAGGATTAGCAAATACTAAGTTTTGCTTCTATTTCAGTGCACTGAATGCACAAGCTGCACTGTGTGAGTCATAGGATAATCTGTCTAAAAAGCAGCACTTCTGTATTTCAAGGGGTTTGTTGTCACATTGGTATCGTGGTCCTGTTCAAAAATATTGACACCCACTTGCACGAACTGCTAGTTTAATGCCAGCTGGGGTGAGTGGAGCCTGTGGCCACCTTGTCCATAACTCTGCTCCTAGTCGTGGGGTAGAGAGTACCTATGTTGTTCTGGGAGCTGCACATGGGAAATGACTGCCTGCTGCAGCATGACCTGGCAGCAAGGAGCATGCACTGGAGCTCCTTTCACGGTAAGCAGTGCAAATGAAGCACTTTAACCTTGTATCTCAGCATGGCCCTTTTCCAGCATAACATAGCTCAGCTTGTTTTGCTCCTGTACTTCAGAAGTAAATTAGGCTGGACATTTTAGGAATTTTAGGAACAATGTTAGGAATGGTTGGACTCCTGTGATCCAGTGAGTCTTTTCCAAACTAGTGATTCGATGATTCTATGACTTTGAAGTTATTTAGACTTGCAAACACATCATTTCCAAGGTTTTTTTAAGTGGTTCTATAAGAAGAGTTTCTCAGGGCTAGGTTGTGATTCCTGTTCAAAACTGGAAAGACCTATACCAGAAGGTAATCTCCTGAGAGAGGGGGCACTAAGATATATGTGTGAGGGCCAAATTCATGTCTACATCATCAAGTATTTTTAGAAAGCTAACAGCCACAAGAAGTGATATGGGAAGACTGTCCCCCAGTTTGTGTCTGTGATACACATTTGGTGTCTGATAGAATAGCAGGGTAGGACTGAATGAGGGTTTCCCACAGTGCTGCTGTGTGCTTGAATTGCCACATTCTTCTGGCAAAAGAGTCTTTTTCATTTTTCATATGATAATGATGACAAGTCAGTTTCACCATAAGAGCTATCTTGGAAATACTTTATTTGAAAAAAACTTACAGCTCTGACTTGGGCCAAAATCCATGGAGTTTAGATATTCAACATTTGTCATAGATCATGTTATCTAGCCTGATTGTCTGGCAGCTTTCCACACTGCTACATAGGTCGGGGAAGCTTACAGAGGTTTCATTTATTAAGGGCTGGGAAAAAAATGAAGCATTTTCTGAGTAATGTGATGTAGGTAGGAAGAGCCTGATGCATACCTGCAGTGTGGATGAACCCTGAGAACATAGAGCCTGTTCACAACTTGCTAGAGCACTGCATTCATTCTGGGCAGCAGGTGAGATGGTGAACAAGACAACAGTAAAGGGAAGCACTCAACTGGTTACAAATGAGGAAATGTTTGGAAGAAAGCACATTGAGAAGATTAAAGGAATTTAAAATAGGCTTCCTGAAGAAGACAGAATATCTGTCTTTAAGTGTCTTCATAAGTGTTACTAAAAGGGAGGAGTCATTAATCTCAGCAGACTTGAATACTCAAAAAGGTCTTAAGATAAACTAGTAAAATTTCTGAAGAGTTTGAACCAAAAGGGGGAAATACATGGAAACGCCATTGCTGGAGTTGTGTCCAAGGACTTGGTAACAGGCTTTTGCAGATACTGTGTGAAAACTATTCTGCTGTTATTCAAGGGATGGATTTGCATGCCCAGGGAGTTTCCTCCCATCACTAACATAACTATCTCATAATGATATGCATGGCCTCTTGGAAAGACAACAGCCATAATGATGATAATGCCAGGTTTGAGTAACTTTTGCTATCTTGATTTGCTGTGAGGAATGTGCAATAGTAATAGATCCAGAGTGTATTGATGGAAAAGCAGCAGCCAGCACTGAGGGTAGCACTCTTTCTTCAAGCAGAAATGTGGAGGAGGTGAAACACTTTTCATTTTTAAAGGGTTTTGGTAAGTGGCAGGTAAAACTAAAACTTTTTTTATAACTATAGTTATAAGAATATACTCTTTATCTTCAAAACTAAGAAAAAAATGAAATAAATTTTCCTATTCTGTAGAGTTGTCTTTTTGTGTGTGTGTGTTATAAGAATATATCAAATATATAAAGGAAACACTGTTGCAGACTTTTTAACAAAAAAAGACTGTTATGAGTGCTACTTGACAAAATAGAAGCAAAAGATGAAAACAATTGTGAAATAATCCAGTCATAAAATGAACTGTAATCTTGAAGGTCAAATTTTATCTTAAAAGATGTAGAGAATACATGTAGAATTTTTGAGAACTGATAAGGTTTTTTATTACATCAAGGACACAACTTCACTGAAATCAATAAAAAAAAATAAGATGACTTTTCCTCTTTTGCTTTTCAGTAATATTTTGAACGTTTCTAACTGCATCTACTCTTGAATGACCTATTTTGGGATAGAATACTGCAAAACTCTCTGCACTGCTCTGTCAGTATATTTCAGGTTGATCTATACACCGTCCTAGCAAAGGAGTAAACCAAGCCACAAACCTCCTTAAGATTTTGAGTCTTTGTTGCAACTGAAAATGTAAAATCTCATGTTGCTTCAATTTCCTATTTTGTACATGCATAGGGCTCCAGCTTCTTGTTCGATGCAGGCAGGGAAATAAACATGCATGACATTCTTCATTAAAATAATCCTGTTGAAATTAATGGAGTTTCTCACGTAGTAGAGTAGTTGTGGATGGAAGTAGGATTGTCCACACGGCTACCATGGAAGCTTTCTGGTAAGCTGTGATTCTCTGTCAGCCCTACAACACTTTTGTCATGTAATAGATGCTTGTGTTTTGCTAAATGCTTTCAATTAGTCTTTTTTCTTTATCACCATCTTCAGGTCTGGATTAGTTATACCTAATAATGACCCCTTCAGACTGTGCTGAATAATTTGGTTTACCAGAAATTTAAGCTGATTCTTGCCATTTGACTTTGGCACATACTGCAATATTTTATGGCTGTTCCTGTGAATTTCTGAGCTCTTGGGTACTATCTCATCACATATTTGAATGATGTTTGATTTCAAATACTTTACACTCTCGTCCTCTTCAACTGGGTTAATTTTAGTGCATGTTACACATATGCTTAAATGACCTGATGCATTGGTCTGGAGTGCTTAAGTTCTTAGATGATAAAGTCTTCCAATAACTTTTTAAAATTGGTTTTCTGAGTATGCCATGGATTTTAAGTATGCCTTGGGAGTTTTGTTCTTTACACTTTTAGAGGCATAGCAGTATGCAGGCAAGATTTTCTAGTTACCTGTCAATTGCTAACTTTTGTTTATTTGTCAGGACTCTGTCATAGAATTTTCAGAATAGTAGTGGAAATTTGCTTGTGCTTTTGTTGCTAGGGTTGTTCTGCTCCATTTTATTTCTAAGATTCTGCTGTGTTGATGCAGACGTGCTTTCTCACAGGAATAATATATGCTCCATTCACTCTATACATAACACAGTGGGTCAAATTCTGTCCATGGGTCCCTGCACACAGCTTCTACTGTAGACATGCAAGGTTTTGTCCTACTTGTGGAAAACTCATTAGCTAGGGTGTATAGACCATCTCTTCTGCCTTATTGCAACACAGGAGGGTCTGTGTATGGATATTAAAAAAACCCAATATATATACCTATCTACTCTCGTAGATCCTTTTTATTAAGCTTTCTTGTGTTTTAATACATAATCTGCCATTTTAAAGGATGAGGCAGAGATGAATATTGAAAAAAAATTACTCTGAAAGTCCCTGTTACCTTACCATTCTACCTAATTCAGTTCCTGCCCGAATGGCCGTGGCACCATTCAAGACCTTGTCATGAAGCTGACCAGGTGTATTTGGGTTGGAAAATATTACAAGCCTATAGGTCAAACAAATTTCCTCAGCTGCTGTAGGCAGAAAAAGGAAGGTCTAATCTTAGTTGTTCAACCTTTCCACCTTATCACCCAATTTTCCTAGTGGGTGGCTACATCTGTAATTTCCAATGGATTGAGTAAAATATAAACAAAAGCACTTGGCACTTTGATCTTGGTATGTTTATTTAATGAGTGTTCAATATGCAAGAGACAGTTTAGCATAGGAGTCCTGACTACAGTGCATTAGTTTGGGATTTTTTTATTATTTTATTTTATTTTACACCCAAGGTTAAAAGGAGCAGGAGCCCAGCTGAGTGAGTTCAGAGTTCATCTCTGTATGCTCACTGTTTTCCATTTAAATGTACACAAAGGACTCATAGAGTACCTGCTCTCCCCTGGGTTGTCTTTGATACACTCTGCTGTGCCTGGACTCTGCCACTCCTATCAGTCTGATCCTACTTCTATTAGCCCGCTGTGCTCAGCACTGTAACCTCATTCAGCTAGCACTCTGCATGCAGGCTTACAACTTCAAGGCTCTGTCAGGCATTGACACATGCAGGCTCCAAGTGGGAAGCTAAACACCCCCCTTCACGTCCTCTCTGGTTCCACATTAACCTCGATTAAACTGCAGGAAAAATACAAATGCTGTAGTGCCATCATTCAGGTTTTAACTACTAATGTATATTTAGATAATCACAGCCAGCTTGCCACCTTTGAGAACACACTCAGCAAACCCTCTGGTTCTTCCCCTTTCTCACAATGAGTGTGGTAAATAGTGAGTTGGCTTGGGGAATGCAATGGTTGAGGGCATGAGTTGGATATTTATGGCACAGGCATAAAATCTAAGAGAAAAGTTCTGACAGTACTTTTTGAGGCAATAGTATATGTTATAAATGGAAAGTGATAGAGAAATTATTTCATTCTAGAAGAATGAAGCAGTATATTTTCAAAACATATCCTCTTTGAAACCCGGACTGTAGAAAAGATGTGGTGCAGTACTAACCTTATCACTCTTTGATCCAATCACTGAATGTATGAAAATTTGTTGGGTGCTATGGGCAGAGAAAGTTTCATCACTGTTTCTGGCTCTGTCTAACTACAGGAAATGTCTGACAGCATTTCCTTGTGAAGCTGCACCCTCACTTCCCACTCTGGGGCTTGCTGCCAGTGCCCACCCACCTCATGGCTTGCTCCCACCCTCCAGGGAGTCGTCGAGACTGGGGCAGATTCCTTCTTGATGCCAATACGCCTAGCCCACACATCACTATACTTGGATTAATTAAATGCATCATACCCCATATTCTTGGTTGAAACTTTTTTGACAACATGTAAGAAAATAAAAGCACATGTGACAAAGGAGTTTCCTAATACTTTACTTATGAAGCTCATCTATAAACAGCTGGGGTTAATCTCTAGATCAATGCCTGTTGTTCTTGTGGGAGACTTCAATCTTCCTGATATCTGCTGGAAGTACAATAGAGCAGAAAGGAAGCAGTCTAGGAGGCTCCTGAAGTGTATGGAAGACAACTTCCTTGCACAGCTGGTGAATGAACCAACAAGGGAAGGTGCCCTCCTGGACCTGCTGTTTG
>WAAB01024756.1:16800-29300 GCA_013389865.1 Piaya cayana
CGACATCAGCACCAGATCTTTCCCACATGGGAACCGGAAGACGAGAGGCCCAGGGGAGTGTCTGACTCCCTGATTTATACTTCAGAGTTATGTAGAAAATCGCATGGAATACTGGGAGATGTAGTTCTTTCTTAGCCACAACCTGGCTATTCAGGAGGGTCGAAAATCAAACTCATCACAGGGAATGGCCTCAAACTCCACCAGGGGAGATTTAGGCTGGACATTAGGAAAAAAAATTTCACAGAAAGGGTCATTGGGCACTGGAACAGGCTGCCCAGGGCGGTGGTTGACTCACCTTCCCTGGAGGTGTTTAAGATGCGGGTGGACGAGGTGCTGAGGAGCATGGTTTAGTGTTTGATAGGAATGGTTGGACTCTATGATCTGGTGGGTCCCTTCCAACCTGGTTATTCTATGATTCTATGAAAATGGGTTACAGAATTAAAATTAAGAACAATAATAATCTTGAGACATGCCGTCTCCCCTATCATGATTGGCACATCAAGCTTTCTGTGACCAGGAGACAAGTGGGACAGGACTTCTGCATGTTCTGCCAGTGTGCAGTAATCACCTTCCTTTGGCCATACAGGGGCATCCAGTTCTGCAAAGAAATTTGACTTCTTTTCATTGCAATTCTCTGTTCAGGCATTTTCATCTAATCTCATAGTCTTCCTGTACTCTCTTCTTCTAAAAAAAATCCCGGAAGGAGGGAGGGAAGGCAGTAGAACAGAGGCAATCAAAGTTAATAGTACTAGACTGGTTTTTTTACAATTTTCCTGTGATAGTCCTTTAGCGAGGTGTCAAGCCCCTTCCTGGGAGGGATGCCTGTCTGGAATGCATTACACTAACCTTGCTTAGGCAAATTTAAACCCATTTGGTACAGCATACAAAATGGAGTTCAGGAAACAAAATGGAGTTTTTAATACAGACCAAAACTGTGGTCCACCAAACTGTGTCAATAAAGGGATTTTTCATCGTGTAATAATGTTTACAGAGCATCTCTGGTTTTATCTTTAATGGTTGCCATAACAAGATCAACCATTTCTTTAGCATATCCATTTGATGATTTGTGTTGTGTCACATCATTACTTTAGTTTCATTTCAACAGCTCTGATTCAAATAAGACTGTGTTTGTCATCAAGCAGTGAGACCGTGTCCGCTCTTGGCATTTGGTTTAAAATAAACAAAATTACCTAGTTTTTAAGCTTTTTCAGGATTAGTGGCTTTTAGATAATGTAAGATACAAATGATAACTATAAGCTGTAAGCACTAAAATCACTAAGTAACTAGAAATAAATAATCTTTTTACACGATGTTATTGCAACATTTTCTTAACATGAAAGACAACAAACTGTGGGGCACCATCAGTGCAAGGGAAATTATGATTAAAAGGCAAAGCTTTATTTTAAATTTAAATGTAGCTTCCAGTTTCATTTCAAGATAGGAGACATTTGTATTTAGATTAAATGATTAATGACACAGGTTTCGAAGATACGTAATATTCTTTGAAGAAATATCGCTATTGAGTCCAAGTGGCTTTACCCAAAAGCTGAACTTACAGAAAACTTATAAGAAACTTTTACCTATTTAATCACACCTCCCTTTACTTTTTCCCTTTTAACCTACATTTCAGAGTATCACTGTTGAGATATACTTGTGCAAAAAACGGTGCCTGAAGTTGCTCCCCATCCACACTCCAGCCCCAAACTTGTTTTGGCATTAAAAAACTTGTAGGCTAGTTTTTGTCATGCTTTCCTGCTCATGGTGCAGTTTGACAAGGTATAGCACTATCATATTATGCTGCGCTTCAGTATGAACTAGAAGCTAATAGATCTGTGTGCTTAGTTTTTGGGGTTTTTTTTCTTTTAGCTAATATAACTATGCCTGCAGAACTTAGGACACATGCATATATACATACATGCATAGAAAGGAAAGCAGATATGCAATGTTCTCAGAAGCTGAAAACTGTGGATGAAAAAGGAGGAAAGTAAGCACTTCTCTCAACAGCAAAGAAGTGTGAGGTAGCAAGGAGACAGAAAGGGAGGGGACAAAATTTGTTCTTCCTGTAATCCAGATAGCACAGATGACCCTGGCAATGAAGACATAGTGACTTGATGTAGAAGAAGGTAGTCTGTGGGGAGGGGAGGACACATAGTTAGGCTGAAAGCCTGTATTGAATGTGTACATCCATGTAGCAGTTGTCATCTGAACTAGCTACATGAAGCTAATGCAGGTATGTCTCTGCAATTATAATCACTGTATATGCATGTACAGTTAGCACCATAGAAATACATTTTGTTTTCATTTGTCATCTTTGGTTTTCAACACCTTTTAGGGTTTTTTCTGCCCTATTGAACCTTCCCTTTTGTATTCCAAATTCTTCTCTGTATGTATGGTATAATAAAGTTGGTGTCACCATAAGAAATTTCATTCTCTATTTGTTTTTGTGCAACCTGATTATAATGTCTTTGTGACATTGTCCACATAGAGTGTTTTTCATTTAAAGAATGAATAAAAACGTAACCATTCTTGCAAGCTTTGCTACTTTGCAATCATTATTAAAAATGCTGACAGAATTGGCTTCAACCTAAGTGGGAGGATGAAAACAGGCTTCCTGGCTGTGACTACATCATATGACTCTGATGTGATGCCATGCTAATAGGAGACAAAAGCCAGCTTTGGATCTCTTGGTATATTCATGCCTGATAGAACAGACTTACCACTCCGGACATTTGCAGTGCTCTGTCATAGTAACAGTCAGCCAGTGTTTATATAATTATGTTCCTAACTTACATGAATAAATTGTACTTAACAGCACTTGGATGTTTTGTGCATGCTGAGTGCTGAACATTATAACTTGTCTTAAAAAGAGTTTTTCTGAGGATGATTCTAACTGGTCATGCCATAGTGTTCCCTAGATGTTTTTTAATAATAATAATTTAAATAAACAATATGATGCAATTCTGAGTATATATTAAAACTATCTCCCAGATACACATATTTTCATATGACAATGCAATCATATTCTTAGTTTGCCCTCACCCAATCTTCTCCTGCAGTTATACTTTAATATAAGAAGAAATGTTGTCAAGAGTAGTTATTATCACACATCAAAATATTGTATTAGCATTCACTTTTAATAGATTAAAAGGAAAGATTTTGAAATCTGCCCTTAATGATGCTGAAAAATCTTGGAGACACATTGGGACAGCTTTAGATGAAATGTCATATAATATATATACATAATGCATAGGTTCATAAAAGACAGTTAATTTAACTGCTTGCCTTTGTGTTTCATCTGTTCCATTTGGATGAATCATCCACAGGTTAAGTGATGCTTGTGCAGTTTCTTTGCTTGAAATCAAGCACAGTGGGTGGCAAAGAAGTTTAGGAAATACAGGGTTCTTGCAGACCTGGGTTTATCGGTAAAAGAATACAATTTTGTAGGCATGGAGTATAAGATGGAAGAAAAATCTGGTGGTAAAAGCTATCTTTGGGTCATATCTGCTGATCTTTTGGCTTCCTGTCTGCACCGGATAGTTTGCTCAAACTACTGTTGAATACATCAGCTCAATGGTAAAGCTGAATTTTAGGTGGACATAGTACTAGTTAAGCTGTCTTGGAGGAGAGTTGTTGAGAGATGCCATGCTGCTAAGCCTACATTTTACAAAGCAGTGAATAAGAAGGTGAAATGATTTACTGTTCATTTGCATGGTTTAGTCACTTGTTCTGGAAGCTTCTGATATACATGAGAGAAAAAACAGTAGGAAGATCTTCCAACTGATCAAAGTGTTGGCCTTTTCATCCCAGTTTATTGCTTGGATGTGGGATAGCTATGTTAGTGCAGGGTGTGCAGATACAATGTGCTGCACCTGTCTCTGAACTTCTTGTCTTTGAAGGCATGTGTACCTTCTTTTTGGCTGAAGCGGGAAGTGTATAGGTAATTCCTATATTCCACACTTCCTTGGCAGCTGGGAGAGGAGATGATGAATAAATAACTCAGCATTGAAGTAAATGTTTTGTTTTATTTTAGTTTACAAAAATCATAATTTCAGTCGTGCAAACATTTTAGTAAATACTGAAAACTTAAGTGTCTCCTGAGAATATCTGCTGTAGTATGTGCATGTGCATATGCTTTGTCCCTTCAGTTTATGGAAGGTTCACATCTGATGTCCTAGGAATCACCAAGGAGCTGTGCACCACACTGCAAAAGACTGAGGGCAGATAATAATTTAGATAGGTGTAAACGTAGTACAGAATCTAACATGGTAACAGTGTTAGTGTCAACTAGTATGTTACAGCCCATGTCCTGCAAATATAAACAATAACCCTGTACTACATCTACAAGGTATGCAGAAAATGAAAGAAATGTCCTTGCATTCTTTGCAAAGAAACATATGTAATGTAATATTTGAATTATAGCAACGTTTGCAAGGTAGTGTAGCAAATATATGAGGATAATGAGGGAAAATAAAAATAGGACACTCAAGAAATCAGTTTCCAGGGCAGACAAGACTACCATAAGCAGCCAGTACAACTATCCTGTCCACAGAATTTCTCATAAATACGATATGGAATGCATCTTTTCTGAAAAAAAAAAGATATGTAACTTCATTTTAAAATGTCTGACAAATGATGAGTTTGCTGTTGACATAATGCTTAATTATCTTATAAAGTAAGAACTTGTGTCTTATTTCAGAACTGAATTTCTATAACTCACATTTCTCAACACTAGATCTCATTATATCACTGTCAGGAAGGCTGACATCTTGCTATCAGACATCTTCCAGGGTGTAAGTACCAATCGCAGTGATCAAGGCACCTTTCAGCCTTTCGTCTGACAAGCTGAATAAGTTGAGTTCCTGCAGGCCTTGCACAGGAGAGGTTGGTTTCCTATTGCAGGCTGTGAAATCTCCCTTCAGAAATTCACCTGCCGATCTAAGTAAAAGAAAAAAATGCATTGTCCTTTTTTTCCAGTGTACAGGCAATGCAGAACTAAAAGATTTTCTTTCTCCAAAACTCAGCTTTGAATGCTAATAAAGAACCTTCTTGAATCAGAAAGATGAAATAAATGGCAAGCATTAACAAGAAATGATAACAAAGCAAGCTTCAAACCCTGTTTTTGAACACTAATACAACTATTACATCAAATTTTGGAAATACTTTTTTCCCTATGGCAGTTTTGTGCCCATGGCATAAACCTTTCCCACCCATGAAACTAGGACTTCTGACAGATAGGCTGCGACTATCTATTAAATAGCTCTGGCCGGGAAGGGCAGACCAGCAACTGTTGTGCCAGGAGCTGGCACTTCTTATTTCTACTGCTGCTGTTACAAGCATCATAGCCTCTGGCAAAGAAAGAAGATGAACAGCTGGAAGTTGAAACCTTTTCAGCCACCTCAGCAAAAAATTGGTAGAGCTATCTGCCAAAGCCACAGTTTGACTTTGCCACCTTGGTCTATTTGAATATATCTATTTTATAGGTAGAATATCCCAAGAAGTTCAGCATCAATTGAGAAACCTCCATGGCATATTTCACTGCCACCTTCTGTAGGAGTAGAGCAAAAACTCGGTAGTGGGGTTTATTAAAAATGCCACAGCATCATCAAAAATAATGGCTTGTTTCCAAAATATGTCACTCTAAGCATTCACAGAAGGTGTAAGGTGAAAGTTATTTCAAACAGAGCTTGTAACAGCTGGAAGTTTGTGGTTGATGAGTGGGGATGGGGATTCCTGCTGTTGTTCATTTCTGCTTGAAAGGTTTGAAAGGATTTTCACTATCTCCTGGGTGGACACCCAGGAGATAGTTGCCCTCTTGGCACTGCCACTTGAGTGGGCATGACAAGAGTTCTGTGGGGACATTTTCCAAATTAAGTAAGAAATCAGGGGTTTATACTTCTTTGTGTTGGTACAGGATGAATCTTCAGTTTTGACAGTTTTTCTTCATCTAGACCTTCAGGTTTTAATCAACTCCTTTCTACCGGATTTCTGTTACTTGTTAACTGCGGTTGAGGGGAGAAAAAAACCCAACAGAAACAGAGCTTTGTATACATTTCCAGAAATGGTATTTATCATTCACAGAAGGGTATTGTTGCAATTCTGATTATGAATGTTTACTTTATTCACACATTGAGCAAGCTATCCTCTTACACCATACAATCAGGAGTTATACCGTTTAATACATTTAGATGTCTGAAAGCTGTCTGGAAATGCATTTCCTACTTTGTGATACAGGAACATTTCAGTAGTAGGGGGCTTAATTTGTTTTGAAATTTCAACTCTTGTTCTGCATAGAAGCTAAAGTTGGAATCCATTAAGATGCATTTTAGTGCAGTTTCTATTCTCATCTTCTTTTTCTCAGTAACTGTGCAATTCACTTAGTACTTCATTACAACCAACAGCAATATGTATACATGGTGCACAAAATGAGCCATTTTGTTTTAAAACAGATTGCAGATGAAAGGAAACCATTCATTTCTTGCTTGCTAGCTGTAATTACTAGAGTGCTAATTACTCCAAATCACTGGCATCCAGGGTCAATAAGGATGACAACAGGAACATCAAAGGCAAGATGCACACATGCAGTTAAAAGTCTCTAAAACCAGGCTGTAGTATTATTTTATAGCTAATTTATTTTTTTCAGCCAATGCTGAAAAATATTCGAGTTTACTGAATGTTTACTATTATTTCCTTTGCAGTTTGACGGTGAGAACATGTATATGAGTATGACAGAGCCGAGCCAAGACTACGTGCCAGCCAGCCAGGTGGGTTAATTAATCTTCTCTGCCTTGTTTCAAATTGTAATTAAACAAATTCAAAGAGTTGCATTGCAAATGAGTGGCACTATCAGTAACTGCTGCAATCAGGAATAATCGTAATTTATAAACAAAGCATTTAAGCCTTGTTTCCAGTTAATGAGATAGAGCTGATAAAACATCAGAGTTGGCGTTTGTTGAAAGATACTACCTTGTTTCCTCTCCAGAATGCAAGCAGCTGTTTTGCCAGCATGATCTTTCCCAAACAGTTGTTTTACCTTCAGGAAATAAAGTCTTTACAGGTGCAGGTTATTTGTTTATCTGACTGCAGACAAGTTAATCATTATAAGCTACACATGTCACAAATAGCTTTAATTATCACTCATAGGCCAGTTATTTTAGGAGAATTGGTTTTTTTAACACTGCTCTATGGCTAAGAAATGTGGGGTTAAGGCAGTGATCTGGATTTCTGTAGCTTTCAATGCAACAGATTTGATGAGATGTGGAATTTTCTACAGGTATTTTTGAGTCTCTTCCCTTTTGGAGAACTCTATACACTGAATTCTCATATTAGGTGTATATATAAATATCTTCCACCTTTCCACTAGCCCTAGGGTACAAAAGATTTCTACAAATGAAAGATTTTAATTATTTCTTAAAAAGGAAAAATAATTTAGACATCTTTACTTTGCCTACCTGTACCTATATCTACATATAGAGGAGAAATTTTAATTTATGTCATGTGTTTTGGTTAGTTTAATTCTGCATAAGTAAGTGATGGCAATAGTGGTGCAGGTTAGTTATGTTTTGTCAGAAATGGCCCAGAATAATCAGATGTGTGGACTGGGTCATACACTATCCTGGGCCCACAAGTGGCTAGTCTCATATACCACTTTCTAGCAAGGCTAGTAGGACTTATATGAAGAGCTCTCATTAGGTGAGAAATAAGTTTGTATGTGTAGTAAATGTCTGTAGATGAGCAGGATGTCATTTAGGAATCAACAGCTTTGGGAAGTGACAGTACATACAAAGCTAATGTGTTCTTATTCAACAGGGCTCTTCAGATAGCCGTGTTGGTCTAACTAATCATGATTAGTACACAGGTTTATCTGGGGGCTAGGATGCAGGAGGTTGTGTGAAATGTTCTGCATTACTTAGTCTAAAAAGTCTGTCTTTAAAATCTTCCACCATGTTGCTTCCCAGCCTTCTATTGAAGTTATTCTGAAATACCTTTAGAGACCAACTGTACTTTGTGTTAAGGATTTGTGTGTGATTGAACTTATTCAGCTAAGAACCCTCCAAGATCCTGAGGTAGTTTAGAATAGAACTGTTTGATTAAAAAATGAAAAATTGTATTATTAATTTTTCTCTAACCATTAATCCAAAAACGGTACTGACAAGTTTTAGTATTACTATTAGATTAAAGCAGCCTAGTATCATCTCATTTATGCCTTAAGGGTTTTGAAGTGCAAGGCCTAATTGAATTTGTTTGAAACAGTAGAAATACAAACTCTGTGAATGATTGCTGTTATAAGGCAGCTGCTACCTTTCAAAGAATCATTATGTCTCTCTTAAATAGTTTTGAATAAAGAATTGCAAATCCACATTATACATGAGAATTATTTTTTTTCTGTTGATATTTTTGTACTGTGTATGCATGTAATTTAAATAATTTAAATGGCATATTGAAAAATTAAGAGTATAAGTTTTAATCTTTTATGCAGTTTCTACACGTCCTAACAAGCCCAGATCCTTAGAGATACTCATACATCTAATACTGTTTTCAGTGGAAGTAAGGTGGTTGAAGTACTGTTAAAGGATCCAGGACTGGATATTTTAAGTGTAAATGATTTTGTCTTAAAGGAAAAGTATCTATCAAATGTGACATTTCTGGATTCAAAGATGACAGAACCCCCTGAATGCTTACTAAGGGGTAGGACCAAGAAAGGGTTTACAGGCTTAAAATCTCACTATGGGAAAGCTGAGGTTTTGGGTGTCTGGCTCCCAAGTGGAGTTGAAAGCCCAGAGGCGTATGTTGAAACTGTCCTTTGCTGCAGAATCTGTGTGGCAAGAGATAGCTCAACTACAAGGCACATTATTTTAAGTTCTTACCTAATGTGGTCTGGTCAAACAGCCTCCCATGTCTGTTTAAGAGAAGCCAACAGCCTTGGGCTGTTGCACGCTCCTTTCTGTTACTGTGGTTCTCTCCTGGTGCTTGCAACGTTGCAGCATTTTTAAGTGAATATAGATTAAAGCCTGTAATAATATAGCACTATTTTTAAAAGGAGGCAAAACCCACACTAGGAATAGAAAGCCGGGGGTTGTTGGAAATCCTGCCTCTCTGTTGTTTAGTTAAGAACTAGGACTGTGAGAGAAGCCTTCCTGAACCTGCTTTTGATGTAGATAGCTGCTACTCATTGCTCAAAGGAGCAATGGATGATATGGTTTATTGGCAAGAAGGAGGAAGAAGAAAGGATGTGACTCTGTTTTCTGGTCCCTGTTTTCAGGAGTGTTTGTTCAATTTCCATTCACTGTTATTGTACATAAAACAAATAAGACCAGGTGAAAGCCTAGTCATGTAATCCGTAGAGTTTTCTTCTGTGTCTGTTTTGCATCTGTCCTCATGAGCCTTGCAGTCACATGACTAAAACAAGAGGAATGCAGGCTTGCTTCCATTTCCAGTAACTTGGCTGTTTCTTTGCGATATCAGAGATGAGTGTTTGAATCTTGTCAGAGTGAGGAGTGAATTAATTTCTCCACTTTCCTTGATGGATGCACATCTGTTAACTAAAATATCAATCCCACATTTTAGGAGATGCACAGTGCTATCAGAAACCTTTATTCAGCTCTGATCATGCTTACTGAATCAAGCATGAGCATAATTTTCTAATTTCAAAGGCTGACACAGCTTGTCTGGGAGTTAGGTTGGCAGACTGAGTCATGGCATACAACACCAAAGACAAAGAGGTTTCCACTAGACTGTCTTCTGGATTATGTGACTCTAGAAGCAGGATTTTTGGGGTCCTGATGCATGTTGACATGCTCATGTCATCTAACCCTGAGAAGCTGGAGTTTGCTTGCTTTGCGTTTTCCCTCTATCTTTTCCTAGAATCTAGCATTTCAAGAAATTTAAGGGCTATAAAATAAACTGTGTTGCAGAAGAAAATAAAATTTTAACATTGGAAATGTTTTGATTGGCCTGAAAAAGTTGCACTTTGCACTTCAGTTCTTTCTGTCTACTGTGAAGTGTTCATATCCAGAAAAATGCTACCTTGTATTACTTTAAGGGGTTTAATCAATTTATTCCCTTTAGGCTAACATAAATAAAAGCTGAGCCATTGGACGGGAAAAAGATAGTTTTGTTCTTTTGCTATATAACATCAAACATCTGCATAGCTTGGTAATCCAAGACGAGTTGCCTCACAGCATCCCTCAACAATTATCATTTCTGTTCCATTTTCAAATCAGTACATGCTTTGGGACTTATAGACTAAGTTGCTAAGTAGCAACATATGGCTCACTACTGTTCCTGTGATGTTGCTGCAAGCAAATAGCATAATTCTATACCTGAAATGATTTTTACAGAAAGCCGGTGCTGGAACTGAGCCAGAATTGTAAGTATACAGTAAAAATTAATGATATTCTTTTAGTCTGTCCCAAAAGGCTGTTTGGCAATGTTGTCTCTGTGTACATTTTATATATATGTGTAAGTACTGTATTCTTGGTTATGATATATGTAGTACAGGAGTCTGCACTGCAGGCATCTCATAAATGAGTTATGCCAGCCATATTAACAAACGTACATAGTAAAACTACATGACACTTTCACTACTAATTGCACTTCAATCTGAAAATATTTATCATTTTAAAATAAAACTATACCAACTGCTCTGCATTTCAAATTCTCATAAATATATTGTTTTCTTTCCACACCTATAATTGGAATCTCAGAGATGAATTCTTCTTCATGTAGTTCTTTCTCCTGTATAAAATTATATTGTTTATTTTACATTTCTTCCTGGACACAAAGCAGAATGTAATTCAGGACTCTGCTGCACAGAGTATTGCACACTTTTGTAGTCTTCCTGAGGCCTGATAAATGTTTAGGGTAATGGATCCAGCTGCCAAATCCCCTGCATTATCCAAAGGGAAGAGAGGAGAACTGTCCTGGAACTGATGGCTTGGGGCAGTAGTCCTATTGTGACAATAGAAATAGGAGATACCATGAGGCAGAGGAAGGAATACTGCTTGCATAGAGATGGTATTTTGCTCCCTCTCAGAGCTATGCCAGGGGGATCCATATAAGATATGTATGCATGCTCTTTGATGCAATGGACACCATGGGTGTCAGAACTGTTTTCGCCTGTACAGCTCCAAGATAAAATGGGGTAGAATGACATCCAACAGAGATTTTTCGTGTTTATAGGAAAGCAAAGGGTTCCTCTGCCTTTAGCAGCCTTATGCGCATGGTCATAGATATATCCCTAACTTCTTATTTCATGTTTATACACTAATTTCTTAGAGAATTAATGGGATAGCTATTAGTCATGTGAAGTGGGGATGGATAAATGCTACATAATAGCTGCCCTCTCTTGCTCTGTGTTGGTCCTTCACTGTAGATAGACTAGAATTTCAGGGTCCTGTATCCCATTCCTGCCAGAAGATACAGCTTTTTTCTCTTCTCTGACCATTGTTGAGAGCCAGAGTCAGCAGAACAAGTTAGATGTTGGCTGCCTTGGCAGGGAAAATCAGCATTCTTACATGGAGAATGACTGAGAGGTCCAGTGTGATCACATGGGTACATACTACCCTGAAGTCCAAGCTGGAAAGTCTCTACTGATTAGTTGAGAGTCTGCTCCACAGTGGCAATATGACCTGGTCATTCTGCTTGCTGGACACACTTCAGGGCTGTTTCATGCCATATTCCACCTCCCTCTTCCTGGTCTACTATTATTTAATTTCAAAATTACAATTTTACTAGAAGGATGTCCACCTTTGTCTCCTCTGTTTCTCTGGAGTAGGCTATAGATGCCACTTCCAAAAAAAAAACAAAACGGTGTGTAGGCTTAAATGGCCTTAGGGAAAGAAAAACACCAGGCAGGTCTTTCAGATCCTAAATGAGTGGTTAAAGGTAGAGATAATGTTATCATACCTTTCTCTTTTGCATAGAACATAAACTTTTAATGTGTATTGGGATCAGATGTATCAGACAGGGTCTGGATAAAAATAAATCAATAGTTGCATTAAGAAGGCTGTGGTTATGTACATAGATATATATGTATAGAACCATAGAATGGTTTGGGTTGGAAAGCACCTTCGAAGATTATTTAGTCCATCCCTCTGCCATGGGCAGGGACATCTTTCACTAGACCAGTTTCCTCAAAGCCCTATCCAGCCTGACCTTGAACACTAAGAGAGATGAGGCCTTCTCTTCTCTGTGCCAAACAACCCCAGCTCTCTTAACCTTTCCTCACAGGAGAGGGGTTCCATCCCTCTGATAACTTTTGTGGCCCTCCTCTGGACCTGCTCTAACAGGTCTCTCTCTTTGCTGCACTGAGGACTCCAGAGCTGGATGTAGTACTCCAGCTGGTAGGGTCTCACCAGAGCAAAGGGGTAGAATTATCTCCCTGGAACTGTAAGTCATGCTTCTCTTTGATGTAGCTCAGGATATGGTTAGCTTCCTGGACTGCAAGTACACATTGCCGGCTCATGTCCAATTTGTCATCCACCAGCATCCCCAAGTCCTTC
>WAAB01024756.1:34300-36249 GCA_013389865.1 Piaya cayana
ACTAAAGAACTGACCTTTGATATACACCTCCCAAACTCAGTTTTGCCCTCCTTCTGTGGCGCCTTGCTGGATTTGGCCAGGCTAAGTGACAAAAGATAAATTGAAGGGGTCCAGCAAGGTAATTGTTCAGGAACAAACCCTTGGACTTGAGTTGGCCAATGAATCAGAGTTAAGTGTTCATATAATTTTATTCTGGTAAGCTTTTATCATAAAATTATGGGCTAAGGTGGCATAGATAATGAATTCTCTTAATCTCAGAGTAGACATCTCAAAGATGATCTGTTTTATGAAGTTTCCATCATATGAGGCAGAAATGTCTTTTACCAGAAACATAGAATATTGTCCTTTAGATTTGGGAAGAAGTCCTTGATTCAAACAACTTTTTAACAGTTTTGTGTCTGTAAATAGCCTAAATTTAAGGATGCTCAGTTCTGAGGTTCGCACTGTGTGGCTCCCATCTGAAATATACTGAAATCTGCTTAAAATAAATACAGATGTAATGAAGATCCCCTCTATTATAAAGTGAAATTAAAGCCTTTGCATTTTCATTGTGATGCAGTGTGTTTAATGCTGTTATTTTGCAGAGAGCTTCCTCTCTGGAATGTAATAAATGTCCAGGAAGTTCCCCTAAAATGAAGAGCTGGTAAACACCTCATCCACTGCCACAGTCATGAGATGAAAGCAAAGCTGCTGGCAAAGTTCCTAGCAACTATGTGGTAAAATAAATAAAGCATTTACTGACACTTTTTTGATTCACAAGTGAAAAGGCGAGCTTCCTAGTATTTCAGTGACCAATAGAATGAAAAGGAGCTATTCTGCGTCTAAACAGAGAAAGTCCTGCTGATAGTAAAGCCAACGATGAAGTAAAAACACATTGTAGTAGAGGTAAAGGCCCTAACCTTTCTCCTCACTACCAAGAAAATCCTAACAGAGCTGAAGATATAGGCCTCCACTAATTATTAATATGTATGAGATGTACTTATGAATTGTAATTGGATAAAGGGAGTTTAGCCCTCCTTAGTGCTTTTGATAGTAGATAACTTCTCTCATTAGAAATTCCAGATAAATGACTTGGGTTGGAGGAAGAGATGCTCTGAGAAAGCCCAGGGGTTGGGATGGGATGATGACTGGTCTGGGAGTGGGAGCTTTTGCTGTAGGGAAAACCTTGGGCCTGGCCTTGTGCCAGAGTTCTCTTAAATGTTTTTCTGGGGAAAAAGGTAACATGATGTTCCAGGACACCCCATTGGCAACACTTGATCAGTTGCATCAAGGAGACTCCAGATGGTTCCTCAAGATGGCTTTTCCAACCACAAGGGGAGAGATTGCAGGAAAGTAGGAGGGGGTATTTGACGCCTGTAGCTGCTATTGGCAGAAGAAACATATGTCCTGTTCCTCGCTCCTTCCCACAATGTTGCAACAGTCTTTTTTCTGGGATATATTGGGTTTGCTGTGAATGCATATAGGACTTCTGGGTTTTAATGTGCTAGTGTGCCAAGTCATTACAAGCATCCGAACCGTGTTGCTGGACAAGACAAACTGGAGTATTGTGCCATCACTGTTGAAGTAGCTTCCCTGAGGAAGTTGTGTCTTACATACAGAAATACTAAGTATGGAAATGCCAAATCAGCTAAAAATGTGAGGTGAGAGAGCACATCCCACAAGTCTGTGGGGCCAGGCGGGATCCACCCAAGGGTATTGAAGGAGCTGGTGGATGTGCTAGCCAAACCCCTTTCCATCATCTTCCAACAGTCCTGGAAGACTGGATTCCACTGGACTGGAGGCTGGCTGATGTTGTGCCCATCTCCAAGAAGGGTCGCAGGGAGGATCCAGGGAACTACAGGCCTGTCAGTCTGACCTCAGTGCCTGGGAAGGTCATGGAACAGGTGATCTTGAGTGCTATCATGAAGCACATGCAAGAGAACCAGGTGATCAGGCCCAGTCAACGTGGG
>WAAB01024756.1:36467-50756 GCA_013389865.1 Piaya cayana
GTGTTGGTTGACAGTGACTGAACATGAGCCAGCACTGTGCCCAGGTGGCCAAGAAGGCCAATGGCATCTTGGCTTGGATCAGAAATGTTGTGACCAGCCGGTCTAGGGAGGTTATTCTCCCTCTGTACTTGGCACTGGTGAGATCGCTCCTTCAATACTGTGCTTAGTTCTGGGGCCCTCACCACAAGAAGGATGTTGAGTCTCTGGGGTGAGTCCAGCGAAGAGCAACAAGGCTGGTGAAGGGGCTGGAGAACAGGCCTTATGAGGAACAGCTGAGAGAGCTGGGGTTGTTTAGCCTTGAGAAGATTAGGCTGAGGGGAGACCTCATTGCTCTCTACAACTACCTGAAAGGAGGTTGTGGAGAGGAGGGAGCTGGCCTCTTCTCCCAAGTGACAGGGGACAGGACAAGAGGGAATGGCCTCAAGCTCCGCTAGGGGAGATTTAGGCTGGACATTAGGAAAAAAAAATTTCACAGAAAGGGTCATTGGCCACTGGAACAGGCTACACAGGGAGGTGGTTGAGTCACCTTCCCTGGAGGTGTTTAAGGCACGGGTGGACGAGTTGCTGAGAAGTGTGGTTTAGTGTTTGATAGGAATGGTTGGACTCGATGATCTGGTGGGTCTCTTCCAACCTGGTTATTCTATGATTCTATAATTATAAGTGTCTGTGCATGCCATTAGCATATGGCTTGGACTCTGTGTGGTTCTATTGAAGAAGTAAAATAGTTTGTCTTTGTTAAAAAAAAAAGAAGAAAAAAGGAGAAAGAAGCAAGGAAGTACTAGTGCTTGAATTATATGTCTGTTTGGTGTGTTATTACAGTGTTCCTCCTAATTTAAGAAGCTTTTTTAAGTGTAGTGAGTAGTGATGTGTTAGCTGATGTGGGTTTGCAAGTAATAACCATGGTGTGATTTTTTTCTTAAATAATCTGCCATCAACCGTCTGTTTAAAATGCTTAGCCCATACAACATATATAACATTATTATATAGTTATACATGATTCCACTTGGGTTATAGAGTTCTATATCACTAGGGTTTTACTTTCTTTTTAAAAAGTGAAGCTAATGTCCTAATGGCAGATCAATTGTTTCCACCATTTTTGAAGTGTCACTAATTAAAGGCATTTGTAATACAGCAAATCTGACTAAAGAAAAAGCTGGACTATCAATATATGGCATGCAAGAAGAGTGTACAAATAAGACAGCAGATTTGCTGAATGCCCCTAATATTAGTGGTGTAGGCACACCTAGCCTGTCAGTATTTGATATGAATGTTTGCATCTAGTACAGAGGGTAAATTGGTGTTCCTTCTTCTTGTTAAGAATTAAGGAGAGAATACTGTAGACTGTTGTCCTACTCTTGCTTTAGGAATGTAGGACAGATATCCCTTCCTCTTCTAGAAGGTGTTGAGATATCTTGATTCAGTAAAGGGGCAGCATGAGGTATTTTCACTATAGGATAATGAGAGAGAACAACAAATGTTAACAATTCTTGATACCTGCAAAATAATGGAAGAGAAAACTCTTTTGAGGCTATCAGTCTTCTGGGACGGTAGAAAAGACAGTCTTGAACACACAACATCCCCTTTTTCACAGCACCTCCTCGTAGCTGAAGGTTGTATGACTCTTACGTTCACCAAGATTACAGTGACCAAATCTAAGTGTACTTGTGTGGGATAGTGCTGGTCCAGAAGACAGTTATGGGTACTGATCCTTCATTTCTGTTCCTCGCTGCTTTGTTATTATTATTATATATTATATTAATGTATTATTAATATTGTGGTGTTAGACCTTAAAGTCACTTTAGACACCATTCTTTTCATCATCTAGTTAATAATGGTAATTAGGGAATATGTTGTCCACAATACTTTTATTTGGTTTTGCACAGTTTATTCATTGTGGCTGCTTAAATATGTGTTTCCTTTGACATGTGTCAGTCTCCTCTCCATTTAGTGAGCCTCTGTTTTTACTCTATGTATTTCCTTGCTTGGAGATGTGTCTGCTGATGGCTGCATTGTGGCTTCTAAAAGCAGGGGCAAATATGACTTAAAATGGCAGTAGATTCACACCAACTTCCCATTAAGGAGAGGGCAGGGGCAAGGGTAGAGCAAAGTCCTATGTCAGAGTTGAGATTAACAGCTGGAAAGCATGGGAAGAAAGAAAGTCTTTATGCACAAGGATGGTGATATCAATGCCAGACCTTTTCCTCTTCCTGTCCTGTTGTTTTAATTTATTAGGATTTTACTTTGGCTTTTACATTCTAACCTTACTGTACCGTTTCTAGTAAGTTGTTTAAGAACAGAGGTGTCAACCCTGTTGAGAAACAAGAAAAGCAACCAAAACTGTGTACAATGTACAACAGAGTAAGTTGTTCTGTGTTCTGCAGCTCTCTGAAAACTTGTAAAACTGTTTGTTGTCGGTCTGATTTAAGTTTTTATATCCATGCTTGTACAGAGGAAAGTAACCCCAGGCATTGTGGAGGACAATATTTCTATGATGGCTAATGAAACCCCTCTTGGTTTATAATTGAGCATTGATTCTTTCCTTGTCCTTCTGCATGAATTCATACACCATACTGTCCTCCATGTGCAAACTTGTATGGGGAAAAACATTTTCTTCTAATAGCTGCTCATTGAAATTGTGCCCTCATTTTCATCTTTTCTGAAGATACTTAGCAGGAGCAGAATGTACTTAAATCCTTGTATTTCCAGAATTAACAAATGCATCACTCAGAGCAGGGCTGCATTGCTGCAGAGGGGCAGGGAGTGTGTAAGTAGTCTCTGTGCTATAAACCTTGTGACTGTGGGTGTTGGATGTGCAAAGACTGATCACATGTAAAGGAGATGAGAACTGAGGCTGTTCCCAGAAAAACAAAGCAGGCTTTCGGACTGAAATTCTGTAACTGATCCCTTAAACTCTTGATTAGGATCATGGATCTAACACTGCTCACCTGTTTCCTCTAAGTAATATAGGCATACCCACCACTACCCCCAAAATAAGACTATGAAGAAGATAGATAAATAATAATTACCCACGTTGGTGCATTAATCTGACTTTGCCTGTGGCTTTTCCTTGGATCAGATTGAATTGGATGACTCAATGGCAGTAAACAAAAGACTCAACAGTTGCTATGTAGAGTTACTCATTTAGATGACTGACAAAATATATGTGTTATTGAGTTTGTTTCCTTAAGAAAGGAAAAAATCCATGTTTTTGAGATGCCATAAATATATATTTTTTAAGACAAAGTATACTTATACAAAGTATGTACTATTTCTGTAATTATTTGTTTTTCTTTGTAGCAGAACAAATGCATGGTTCTCCTGTAAGCCTAAAAGCGATATCTTTCTTCTTCACTGTATAAATTTTGATCTGAATGACAGGGAGTAGGAATCATTTTGAGCCAATGTTAATTTTATAAATTGCATTCACTTTTCCACAGTTCCCATGAAAAAGGTATTCAGCTAGATGAACACTTTTGGAAAATTTTAATAGGACCCTTGAAATCTATTTGAATTCAGGTTCTTTAAAAAAAAAATCTCTTTATAATGGAAGCTGTGAACCTATTAGAGATTCTTATGCCTTAGAGGCAATTTTTCTTCTGTACATAGTGGTGAAACTCCACTGTTATAATATATGGGTGTTTAAAATATTCTCTTTGTTAAACTGAAGCTCCTGCTTAGAAGTATGTGAGTTGGCCTTTTTAATTCTGTGTGACTTTTATTGTTATTGTTTATCATATTCATATGATTTATTTTTTTCAGTCCTTTCCTGGCCCAAGTCTTGAAAGTGAAGATTTTAACATACCTCCTATAACTCCTCCATCACTGCCTGATCACTCTCTGGTGCACTTGAATGAGATAGAGTCTGGCTACCACTCTCTGTGTCATCCCATGAACCACAATGGCCTCCTTCCATTCCACCCACAAAACATGGATCTACCTGAAATTACAGTTTCCAACATGCTTGGTCAAGATGGGACACTGCTATCCAATTCCATCTCTGTGGTAAGCCTTTTTAGTCTTTCCCTTCTGTTCTGCTTTAAGTTGTGAAATTGTGGAAATACCAACCTGTTTGAAATCCCCAAAGCGGAAGCCCCTGCACCACTCAAGTCAGGGAGAGAGGTGGCTGACTCTGGGTTTAACGTTGCACTCCCCATGACAAATCCCTCCCTCACCAGGCGACAAGGAGTTTTACAGCTAAGTTCCTCAAAGCCAGGGTGTCACCTGCCAACTCGAGTAGAATTACACCTGCTTTACATGGATGTAAATAATGATAAAAGGAGGCTCAAGTCTTTGACTTCCGTTGGAGTGGGGTTTGAATCCAGATGGCCGTTGTTCTGTGTTTGTCTGACGAGGCTCTTTCCATTCTCATTTGCATGTGCTGAGAGATGTACAAAAATTTAATATGTCCTTTTTTGTTTACCACACATTTGGAAAACAGCAAATGTTATTTCTGATTCTAGGCCAAATCTTACAGTCTTTTTACAGTTCCCAGTCCTTAGCCAGCCAGAATCTAATTGAAATGACTGGACAATTTGCTTATGAAGTCTGTCAGATAGTCATTATGGTTGTAATCTTGGGAAGCCTGATATTATAAATCACTTCTTTGAATGTTAAATTGCTTGCAACAACTGCAGAGCTACTTTACATGTTACATTTTCAAGTGGGCTCTACAAATAATTAGTATACTTCTCGCACAGCAGCTCTAGACAAGAATGTTTTACCCAAGAGGGTATTATTTCACATTGATGTGCAATTCTAGGCCAAAGATTTTAAAATACCATGGAAGAGGATGGGTTCATGCATTGTGTGGGCCTTACTGGAATTCAGGCACTCTACTAAATGGGCTGACCAGGAACTGCAGATCCAAACAGCCAAAGTTAAAGATCTGCTCTTCTAGAGATCCAGGGGTCTGGGCTTCTCACTGGAGAATCAGAGGCTCAGGGTCCTGTTTCACAGCTGGGAGGCCCTGTGCTTAGGGACTTAGGATGTTTAGGCTTCTACCCTGCCAACTCCCGTCATATAACTTAAAAATAAAACAGTAAAAATGTCAGTCCTGGAAGCCTGGTTTCTAAGACACTATATGAAGATTTGAGGGCTTGAGGGATCTTAGGTTCAGCAACTTGTCAGCCCATCAGACTAACAGCCCTAGAGCCAGGGGCTGGGATGCCATGGTGGCTGAAAAATGAGTTAGTTTACAACAAAAATCTGCCTTGTCATGGGGCTTCATTGCAGCTTAATTAAAATAAAGCTGCCTTGATTTTGAGGAGCTCTGCATTCCCTCTGAGAACATCCAACAAGCTGTACTGCAGGGGGGCTGATCTTGGCTTCTTATGTGCTCCTTAGTTATTGATTTACTAGGATGTCGCATGGTTTGTGTTTGAGGTCAGAATCTGACTCTAGTGTTATGTCCAGTAATGGCAGGAGAAGGGGCAAGGCAGATTTTCATAGAGAAATATAAGTGTGCTTTGTGGAAATTATTTGAATTTTGCTTGCATGTCTACAAAGCTGATGGTATGCATTAAATAGTGTGTAGGGTTCTAAGAATTAGGGCTATGAAAGGACTTGAAAAAGTAAGAGAAACGCTTGGCACTCCAGTCAGTACGAGCAGTATTTCATTGAAATGACCTCTTTTGAGCCATGGCGATGACTCAAAACTATGTATTCTTTTAAGCACTGATGTTCCCCATTAACCTCTTGCAACAAACTCTGAACAAAGGGCCTTGAAAGTTTGTAGATCATCACAGTAAATTACTGCATTGAGGGCAAATGTAAAAGAAATTGAACAATATAACTATGCAATTTTGCTATTGGGACTTAGCATAGATCAGAAAAAAATGAAAATCATACCTCAAGAAAATATGCACTAAATTTTATCAGTCATTTCTGATGATTCATTCAATAAACAAAATATGATCCTTGAAACGTCATAGGCTAAGTCAACTGTTATCCCTAACTCTCATGCCCTTTGCACACAAGAAGGCTTCTTAACTAGCAGTAGTTTTAACTCAGACTGGCTTGTCTGTCAAGGGGATTAAGCTATATCGCATGTTAGTACAACTGGTAGAATTTTAACATCACAATTTTGTATGGGTCAAACACTGTTTGACAGTATAGTTCTTCTGATTTGAATTTGATAGCTGAGAGGAATTAATTTGAGATAACTTAACTTAATTCTTTAGTAATTCAGTGACTTCTTCCGTGAGTATAATGGCCCCATTGTCCTTTTGGCTTTCCATTGATGAAGAAAGATAGAGGATTTCACAGAGTTAACATTCTTTAGCTTTGAAGCTCTTCTTTCTAATCCAGACCCTTTTTACATTTTTTTCTTCAGTATGACTCTTTTCTCTTGTTATTACTCATCTCTAAGTTTCCTTTTTACTACCTCATAAAACTCCGATCTATCTAAGAAGTACTTGCCTAAATCAGTTTTATATTGCCTCACATAGAAAATAATGTATAAGTTTCTCCAATCTATCTAAACTCTTGATGCCATATAATTTCTGGTATATACATTGCCATTTAGCATATTTGAGGACCGTGTATCTCGCTTCATTTTTCAGGCACTAATGAGTATTTTTAGAAAAATTATTCTTAGAAAGGAATCATTTGGCTATTCTCTATCCCTAATTAATTTCACCTCTTCAACAAGTTTTACTTACATTGGCACAAATTCAGCTGCAGTGCAATGTGCCTCTGATTGAATTTGGTTTTTTATTTTTTACTTTCACTATCCTTCCATTTAGCCAGTTTTTAACGCCATGTAGATATTTTAGCAATAATGCATTCTTTTTTTCACTGTTAGAGGAAATATGTATGTTTCAGTTGGTGCTTTTATAGATAAAGCGTTAATTCATGCTGGCCAAACAAGAGTAAGGAAACACAATGAACTCTGAAACAAAGTAGGAAAATAATTTGTACACTGTTGGTAGCATTTTTCTTTCATCTTAACTACCAGGTGTTTTAAGATGACAATTTCTGGGATTTTTTTGGACAGACTGAAAATTGAGGATGTACTTCTCCTAAAAACTCATCAAAACTCCCACCATTAGAAGTCCCGGTTTCATACTGTGCAGCACTCCCTCCAAGGTGCAGATGAAATCGTTTCGAGTAAGGCTTGCAGGATTTGCCACAAGCTCTGTAAGAATTCTCCTATGTGGAAGTGCTTAAACACACACAATAAGAGCCCACTACCAGCGTAATGAATTCTTATTAGAGATCAGTTTCTTGCAGTGTTGGGTTCTTTTTGAAAAAGTTCACAGTGCTGGGAGATGAAGATTTCCCATTGCCATTTACTGTGTCTAATACTTAAATTTGGAATTAAACTTCTTTGAAGATTTTTTAAATTGATTGAACTGCCTATTGTGCCCTGGTTACTTTAAAGAAAAATAACTAAAATTTTCCTTTTCTCATTATTCTGCTTTTAATTCATGTATTGGCTTCTATGTTCTTTTATTTCTATTTTCTGCTTAGGTGATGTACAGGCATATAAACAGATGCATATGCACGTCAGTTTGCTTGCACATACAGGTTTCTTGGTGCTCATAATATCTGGATATTGGTGGTTCAGAAGTCTGCAAGATTTGTGTGGAATGTGACTCTTGGTGGTTTGGACACACAGTCTAGCCTCAGTATGGTGGGCTACATGTAGAATCTCTCTAAAGTTCTCCTTCAGAATGGACCTGACTTCTATTCCTGCTTCTTAAGTGGGTTCAATTAGATGTAGGTAGAGCTGTTTAATAAAGAGATGCTGATGTAGGCATATCTGTTTCTGTACAATGGAATAGGAATCTAATCCTTATTTATTACCACTGAAGGTAGGCCTGTGCAGGTTTGAATCACTTCCAGTTGGGGTTTGACCTGACAGTACTTTTCTGTTTGCACGAATTTTCCTGAAATATTCCAAGAACAGCAAGAAATACCCTAACGTTTGCAAACAAATGCATGTATATACTATCCCTATAAAAATGTTCATTTATCTGTAAAAATGCTTTTGTATGTGTTCTATGAAATTATTTTTACTGTGTGTTCGTTTTATCAGCAAAATCATAGACATTTCAGCTTCTTTAGTACATCCTATAGATGATTGCTTTTGCCCCCAAGAAACCAGGGTTAAAAATCACAGTGCTTTTTTTACATAAAAGAGGAAAAAAACCCTATTTTTGGAATGCTTTTATTTTTAATCTTGTGCTGATCTTTTTGAAAATACGGCTCCTGATGGTGTACTACAGAAAATTTAGAAGAAAGAACTAAAAGGGATTTTAGTTTCTTGAAATGTTTCAAATTTCTGAGCTTGAAGTTTAAAGTGGAAAAGATGTTAAAAGGCAGTAAAGTCAGGGGATTTATTTCCCAAATGCGCTACTTATGCTGGCAACAAAAGCCTGCATAATGTATATACTTTTATATAATGTCATTTTTAGTATACGAGTACAGTCAAGGCCCACTTTGAATTCAAAGGTTACTGTACAACTGTTATGACAACAACCACATCAGTAGGTAATGTGCAGGACATGAAACTGAACCAAAAATGTTTCTTTATGTCTACAGGGAGTGCAGTGCATCAATGAATTTGGATATATTAGAGCAGCATGAATTTCTAATATGTTGCTGTTATGGAAAGGACCACTGGCATATTGAATAATGCTGCTTTCAAAGCAGAGCAGAAAATGTGATTACAGACAATTTCATTGCTGTTTTTAAAATAAATATTTTCAAAATCTTGTGGTATTTTATTTCGTGTAACGCACAAAATATGTAACAGTAGACTAAAGCTAAAGATCTTCTAGGGCACCGAAGAGTAGATGATGTCAGCTATAATTATTCAGATGTGGAATAATAGAAGCATTAGTTTAAACTAAAATTCATGTACTTTGGTACTTTGACCCATGTCCTTATATGGGAAAAAAAAGCAACATAAACCTTTTTTCTTTTTGCACACTTTGACAGAAGAATAAAGGCAATGAATAATTATTTAACGTGATGCCCCACTTCATCAAAGACCGAACAATTACATTATACTTTTTCATTAATTATATTTTTTAGATATGCAGCCCCTGAGAGAGTAATAGCTTAAACAAAATGTGGCACTGTATAAAAGTGAAGAAAGCAGACACCAATATTTTTTTTTCATTTTTCATCTCAGGTAGAATGAGACCAGTATTTCTTATCTACAGTATGGTTGCTAATGAATCCAGTATGGGACATTGCTGTTGTTGTAGCTGAGACGTATTTAAGACATTTTGTTTTTCCAATTTCATGCAGATGAGTTTAAATTCAGTATTCATGACTCATCCTGAGGCTGACCTATATACCTGGGGGTGGGGGTGGCACCTTTAAGCATTAGTGCAAACTACTGAGTCAAACAGAAATTTTTTATTTCTGCTGAACAAGATGAATAATTTCAAAGCAAAAAAAAAAAAAAAATTGGTCCTTTTAACATAACTGTTGAGATTTGAATCATACCTGGATACTTTTTTCTAGATTGTACTGTATGCCAGTGGTAGAAGACACTTCTAGTCTCTGGTGCATACTTCACATTTGTGCCTCATTGCTAGGCTCTAGTTATCAGTTTACATCAAAATTTACTGTTATGCTATACAGACCTGCTGCTACCCCAAGTTTTATTGCAGTGGTTTATTGCCATCAAAAACACCAAATCATAAAGCTATGGTCATAGAACACATTGTGTTAAGGGTTTTGGTTTTAAGGGGTTTTTTTCCCTCTTATTAAGCAACTTTGCATTCTTGCAGAATATGTTTCTTTGCATTTAAAAAAAATACGAACAACAAACCACAATAATTTACAAGCTGGATTTTCTCACTGGCATAAGCCTTGTGTGGCAAAAGGTTACATCAGTTAGTTTATGTTTTGTCAAACAGCCTAACCAGAGGGATGTACAGCCAAATCTTCAGCTGTTGTAGTTGGCACAACTTTATTGTCTTCAATTGAATTATGATGATTTATTCCACCTAGGGTTCTGGGGCATCATATTTATCTTTCCTTACTTCTGATGTTTACTCTGCTCCTTTGTAATCTGAAAGACAACATAAAGGATATGTACATGAGCTGATTAAGATGTAATTTGATCAATGTTTTGTATACTTTTGCATATTGCATATCTGCTAGAGAAGTCTTTTCACTGTTGCTACATAAAAAGCATTAAAACATCTGATGTCTACAAATTTTAGCTGTGTAAGATAATACTGGAAATAAAGCGTAGTGACAACAGTGATAGAGATTTATCATTTAGATAGTGTATTACAGGAGGAGGTTGGTTCTCTGTATCTGAGGATTGAAATCAAATGGGGCATCTCTGAAAAGATGTGTTCTATCTGTGACTGATCTAATGATACATCCCCACTACAGCGGGGCGGAAAAGAACCTTCCTGTGGGTCACACTGTCCCTCAGGGGCTCTTGGCACTGAATACTAATCCTCGCATACATGGTAGGGGAAACCATAATGGGTAGCACCTTTACAGTTTTTTGCCTCCCAAGAGAAAATCAGCAGAGTAGAAGCACCCTGAGGGGGCAAACTATCAACAGATGCCACCTTCCTGAGGTCAGCTAGGGGTAGAATTGCTTTGAGAATATTTGTAGCTAGTGTTACCCATTCCCTTGGCTTTCTTTCTGTCCATTTGGTCTGCCACATCAGGGGAAGTCAGGGATAGCACTCTAAGTGGCAGCAAATATGCAAAGGTTATTGATGGGTTAGAAACTACAGCAAGTAGTTACTTGGGAATTAAGAATATTCCTGGTCTCTTTTTAAAAATTGCCAATGAAGCTGTTTGTTTACTGTCAGTTGGGAAATACAGCTTTCTGCCTACTTGAGTGTAGTGGTTGAGACTGTATGTGGCTCATATTTCACAAATTCAGTAGGAAAACAACATCAGTGTAATTTCAGGAAGGAATAACAAGATGGCATATTTTATTTTTGAAAACAACCTTTTGTAGGAAATGCTTTGATAAACTTTATTCACAATGGTTACCCATTGTCTGATGGGAGTTTCTTTGCTACATAAAAAAGTAAGAAAAAATATATGTGTAGTGGTATTAATTATTATTTTGTTAGCCTTTAACCAGAAAGGTACAGGCTAAAACATGATGAATGTGGCATGGAGACAACACCTTCAGTTGCAGGTGGTAGATTATACAACATCTCACATGTGAAGTACTCACAGGAGTGATTAATGTGTAAGCAGCATCATAGCTTCAAGTGTCAAACAAAAGAGATAATAGAGTATGCAAATAAAGAAAACATAACTATCAAGAATTCAGGGGTTTCAGCAGCAGAGATTGTTGACTTTAATCTGCCACTTTTAACATTGCATGTAGTTGTCGAGAATCGCAAGATAATGAAATGTTTCTGAAGACTCAGTCTTTGGCAAAATAATCTTGCTGAACTTAAGGAATAGAAGTGAAATATCTTTCTCAAAAACTGTGAAGATGATTTTGTGAAGGCAAAAAAAGAGAAGCCCACAGTGCAGATGAAAGGATGAGTTTTGTGCATCAGGTGGAGTAGCCTCTTCTTCTACCTGTTTTGTTATTTAAATGTATGTATTTGCATTCCTTGAAACTCCAAAGCAGTTGACAAGACTGTACAACCTTCATGGATTTGTACTGCATTCATCATCTCATCACATCTTGTTCAGGGAGCAGAAAGATATGTTGTATGGATTAAACCAGTGTCACTATGGCATGCACTGTCTTAACAGAAGCTGCCATTTACATGCTCCAAGTTCAGAGGTGCTGCCTGACTGGTGAATGCTGGTACACCAGCAGAGTTTCATGACAATATCATCTGCTAGAACAGAGTCTTGCCTATGTAGATTGTAAATAATTAGCAAAATTTTTTATTCACTTTAGGAGAAAAAAACATGTTCTTGGCTTTCTTGACTTTTCTGAGTTGAAGAAATTTAAAAGGTCCAATTAATAGTCTCATAGGGGGTTTTATCTGTTTTAATAGTTTTATAGTATCATTTTTTCTGTTTTCCATTGACTTTTTGCATCGGGATGTATAATACTGAGGGAAGAAAAAATTCTGCTAACTATTTTCAAAATTGGAGAAATAATCATTAGTAAATAATAACTCATTTCTTTTTTTATCCTTTGTTCTTGTTCTTTCTCAAGGTGATTAAGAAATGCGGAAAGTGTAAGGATGTCCCTTCTTCCCTGGTCCTTTCAATAACATAAAAAATCATTCTAGATTGATGTCTACAGCTCTGTTGCCCTCCCTTTTGTTTATACAAAGTCTGTACAGATGCAGTAACTAAATACCTTTTCTAATGTTGGGATTACCCAGGGAAATATGTGTAAACCCTGAACTTCCATTGCCAGTGTAATGCTGTACTTCAGCCACATGTATGCAACTTAAGAACGTTGTAGCCTCTTTCACACACACCTTTGAGCTGTGTTTATTGCGTGTTTTACGTGCTGCTGCCTCCGTATCTGGACAGTAAAGATACGAATGTTAATGTTCTTAATTTTCTGTGCATATCATGGGTGGATGCAGTTACAAAAAAGGCAGCAAGAAGCATTATGGACCGAGGAACACTTGTAAGGCATGCACATGCATATATTTCAGTTACAAAACCAACAAAATTTGACCCTTTCCATCTGAAGGCAGGCAAACAAAGTCATAATAGTTTATCTTGTGTATTATCAGTGTGTACCACACATTCCTATTTCAGCCAATTTGCAGGGAAGGAAAAGAGACAAAGGAGATGTTACAGGTAGTGACATGGCATTCTGTCTGCCTGCCCTAACCTGGAGACGATGCAGGCTGCAGTGCCTAGACTACATATATAAGTATGCATCCATGCATGGTTGCACATACAGATATGTGTAAAGATACTTGTGTATATCTGTATGTATGTATTTAGCACACTGTTAATCACCAAAGCCCTCTGATGGAAAGGGGATATAAAAGACAGGCTGTTGCATCTGAATATCCCACTTGTCTCCAAAATGAGTATCTGTATTGTATGTTAAACAGGGACTGAAACTAGAGCCGAATTATTGAGGTACTTCCAAAAGATTTGATCAATGTACTGTACATAGTTGCCTCTTAGAATTTTTTTACCAAATCCCTGAGATCGCAGTACCTGATAGTAGGTAACTTACTTTCTATAATAAGTACCTTTGCTAGCTGAGTTAATAAAGGAAGTAGCCTAGATGTTAAGTTGGGTTGTGGCATACCCAAAGGATCTTCATATTCCATCTGTTGAAATTCCACTTCCTGACAGTGGTGACATTGGGCTACAGGTATCTTCCCTTCATCCTTACAGAAGTTATATTAACTGCAAAAATGTTTAAAACTAGATGTTTTGGTCCTTTAGCAAAAAATCTGTGTGTATTGAGGATTTGCAGGATCAAGGCTTTGATGAGAATGCAACACTTCTTTATATTCAGAGATGGGACTTCTAATAGACTTTAGGATTCCCTTCATTCACACATAAAGAATTTCAGAGATTAACTCAGTAACTGAGCTTCAGTTTCCTACACATGCCCTAATACTCAAGTGTGGAATCTCAGTTTGATGAATTTTATTACACTCCCCTGTCTTATGTAGTGGCATAAAAGTGTTTAATGCAATAGGCTTAGTGCTGATCTGGATATTAAGTGCAGCTTAAGTTGCCTCACAGAAAGTATACAGTGTAAAATAACCACTGGTAAAACTTTTAAAAGTTATTTTTTCCAGAAAACATATACCACAGCATTTGAAAAGTAATGGTACTTGCACTCTTTTCTTCTGCAGTGCTTTTCTTGTGTCTCAAAATGCTATGCAGTGCTAATTACCTAAGGAGGTAATTTACTGATAATGGCACAAACAGGTATTTGCAATATCAGTCCCTCATATGTGTCAAGTACTGTATTGTAGAATAGAAAGATATTTGCTTTATTAAAATACCAATAAAAGGCAGTTCACAGTATAAAAGTACAGAGGAGTCCCAAACCAAAAAAGGCTGAAAGAGGCAGATCTTAAGGCAGAGGAAGATGATGATTCTGCATTTTGGGACCCATAATATCAAAAGTATTACCAGGACCTGATTTCTTGGGTGATTATTAGTAATATAAAGGTGGGCAGTAATGTGGTGAGAGACAACTTTCAGTATTACAGAATCACAGAATCACAGAATGACCGGGTTGGAAGAGACCCACTGGATCATCGAGTCCAACCATTCCTATCAAACACTAAACCATGTCCCTCAGGACCCCGTCCACCCGTAACTTAAACACCTCCAGGGAAGGCGAATCAACCACCTCCCTGGGCAGCATATTCCAGTGCCTAATGA
>WAAB01024756.1:51426-71210 GCA_013389865.1 Piaya cayana
ACATCAGCCAGCCTCCAGTCCAGAGGAACTTCCCCAGTCCTCCAGGACTGCTGGAAGATGATGGAAAGGGGTTTGGCCAGTACATCCGCCAGCTCTCTCAACACCCTGGGGTGAATCCCGTCTGGGCCCATAGACTTGTGGGTGTCCAGTTGAGCAAGCAAGAACTAACAAAAGTCCTCAAATATAATAAAGGCAGGAATTAACTGCCATGTTTTACACATCTAATATAAAGCAATTATGGTGACCGAATGTAATGATGGCTGAGACCTTTAAGCTATCATGCAACCTAGAAGTGATGCAGCAGCCTTATTTAAGAGCAGTAGCAAAAACGTGAGGCTTGTTTTTCCTGACCTTGAAATGTAGTCAGCTTTAGGGAGAAGTGAAGCATCTGTTTAACTCCCAGTCCAAGGCATTATGGGTAGGTTGCATAGCATGTGTTTTACTTCTCACTTCCAATCAGTTTTGTGAATGCAAGGAGGAGAAAACACCCAAAAGGAAAGTTCTCTGCACAGGGCCTGGTTTATGTAATTTTACTTGTGGCCAGTGTTGGTGCACTAACTTTGTTATTTGTGATTTCTGCCTCTGAACTGCACTTCAGGAGCTCTATGACTAGCTAAAAATCTCAGTGGGATCCGTGATCTACTGCAGTAATTCTGAAATGTTTTTCCTTATAACATTTGAAAAACTAATGCAAGCTGTAACAAGACTGAAGAAGGGAAATATTGCCTAATGTGCTGTTTTGAAATAGATTTTATTGGTTTAATTGTAATTAAAGACAGTACAGCAAATCTGCACTACAGGAAAACGTTACATGAGTAACCAGGCATCTTGGATCCTGGCTTTGTGCAGCCTTAATGTTGTGTAACTTACCAAATTATAGAAATTGGTCCAGAAGGAACTGTAAGGTCCCTCCCTTAGTCTGGTCCAAGCAAGGACTTTAAAATGTCATCTCCCCCAAAGCAGGGGGGAGACAAACTCTATATGTTTGTCATTTCTGACAGATGTTTGTCTAACTTATATTTTAGAGAATTCCTCTTATGTAAACCACATAGACCCCTCAGGCAAACTCTGGGTACAGGCCCTCAACCTTAAAAATTCACCTACTTCATTGTATACATAAAGCCAGCAGTCAGTGAAAGTTAATACAGACCACTTAATCTTTTCAGCTGTCTTTTTTAAAGTGTAATCATATATGTATATATTTGTATTTATATAATGTGTATCATAGGTAGTAGATGTTGATGGAGCAGCTAGGAAATAAATAATCAAGACGATATATATTAACTCAGACTGTTTTGGTTCACAGCTGACTTGACCATTTAAGAAACAGTAGAAAAATAATCAGCTTCTCCCAAATCTTATTAGCATGTAATCATGATCCAGATTGTATTAGGCCATAGCCTACACTGAGAAAAATAACTCTTCTTGACGGTTCAGCTATAGTGTGTTATTTTATGAAATTGTTTTTGTGCATATTTTCAATATTATATTTATTTATCATCATCCATTACTTAGAAGGTTAGGCTGAAGGAATACATGTTTATGATACTTGAGGATTGTGACTGCAAGTAATGGGATAAAAATAAGCAATGGGTGAAGGTTAGGAAAAAACCTGTAATGTCATCTGAGTATTCTGCCAGGTAGTGTTAAAACAGTGGAATGTATACAGATGGGAAAATCCTGCCCTGGCTAGCAGATGAGCTGGATGATTTAATAGACCTTTCTTTGAGATGTAATTTCTGTAACTGGTTGATACATACACTAGTGTTCAGACAGTTGGACTCATTTCTTGTTTGTCTGGCAAATTGTTTCTTGTGAAAGGTTATAAATTACAATAAATAGACTTTGTAGAAAATGAGCTACATGATATACTTGGAAAGAGTTTCTCAGCTGATATTCAAGTTGTTAATGCCAAAGCAGAACAAACCCAATAGAGTCTTAATCCCATGGCTTTTCTTGAGTGCAGTGTTACGAAGGTGCACTGCCATAAATAATATTTACATTGAATAGTCTTCTATATTCTAACAATAACTTTGGATAGAAAAGATATAATAGAGAAACAAATGTTCCTTACTTAGAAGAAGTTTTTCCTCCTGAGTTTGCAACAAAGAATTCCCTAATGAAGGAGAAAGGGGAAGAGGGAGGGAAGGGGGAAGAAGGGAAAGCAAGCATTTATAAAAATGTTGCTGTAGTTATAATTGGATCCATTTTAGAACCAAAAGTCTTATGCAGAAACTGACAGAAGGATACACAATAATTATAGTTTGCTGACAAGCCAAATAGACTTTCCTTTTTTATCTTAAGGTTTTAGGAAACCAAACTGTAAATAAATACGCAGTTTGACGGATTGTAATTGCGATCAGCAAGGCATCTTTTCATTTAATCAGATGGTGTTATTAAAATGGGGTTACAATTAAACATTTTGTAATGTGACGTAGAAGTCTATTAAAATTCTCCAGCAAACAGTAATTTGCATTTGATGCTTCTGCAACCCACTTCTATTTGCAGAAATGTTATTGGCTGTGACCTTCCAGTGGTTAGGTCTCAGTTTGCTATTCTCTTCCGACTTTGATAAATGATATTAGATACCCTCTTTCTTTACTTTACAGTGAAACTTAAAATATTAATTTTGCATTCTTTCATTGTATTATTTTTGACCCTTGTGAAAAATGCAAGAGATGAACCAATGCAGTTTTGCAGCAGAGGAAATGTGAAATTATCTAAGCTTAAATGTTCTTAACTTTAAAAATGGTAAATAAGATCAACATTAAGCACATATCTGATTCACAACTAAATATTTTAAGAGAAAGTAATATAGGTTTTGAAAGATATAAGGGGCATTCATGGTATTGCTGTCCCTAAGATATTATTCCAATTTAAGATTATACAAGACCTTGGATTTTCCCATCTTCCTATAGATGTGATCAAGTGGTTCCAAGAAATAAAACATGGTGTTTTTCAGGAATACTTTGAAGCATAACTACTATAATTCTACATCTGTTATTCGTATGTGGAAGTCCACTATTTCTTCCCATAGTTTTGATAACCTAGGCAGGAGAATATGAACAGTCAAAAGTGGTTCAGTATTCTTTAGTGTTCGATAGTTCCACACTACAGCTACTCACTGAGATCAGCATCCCCTAAGTAGCAGAAAAAAATAAGATGAATTCTTGAGAGACAATTTTTGACCCATTCCTCAGGGACATGCAGACTCCATAATGAAACTATGCACAGAAAATTTGAGTGAAAGGAATGAGTTATTTGAATCAGTCTTTGAAAATCAGATAGATAAGCTACTGCTCTTTTATCTCACTCTTTTACTTCAGTGGATGTGTTTGGAGGAAACATCAGTGGTTTCAGGAAAGATAACATTTTCCTTACTGGAAAATAATCAGACAATGGTTATGAAACATAGATTCTTGGTTTATGTCCCTAAAAGGACAGGTGGCTGAGGGGCATGGTTTAGTGTTCGATAGGAATGGTTGGACTTGATGATCCTGTGGGTCTTTTCCAACCAGGTGATTCTGTGATTCTGTGATTAGGTTGGAAAAGACCTGTGACATCAGCAATGTCAACCATACCTGTCCTCTACTAAATCGTATCCCTAAGTACTTCATCTACCCGCCTTTTAAACACCTCCAAGGATGGTGACTTGACCACCTCCTTGGGCAGCCTGTTCCAATGCCCAATAACTTGTTCTGTGAAGCTTTCCCTAATTTCCAATCTAAACTTCTCCTGACGCAGTTTATGGATGTTCCCTCTTGTCCTATCACTATCATTTGGCAGAAGAGACCAACACCCACCTCTCTACAATCTCCTTTTAGGTAGTTGTAGGGGGCGATAAGGTCTTCCCTCAGCCTCCTCTTCTCCAGGATGAATAACCCCAGTTACTACAGCTGATCTTCTTAAGACTTATTCTCCAGCCCCTTCACCAGCTTTGTCTCTCTTCTCTGGACTCAATCCAGAGCCTCAATGTCTTTCTTATGGTGAGGGGTCCAAAACTGAACACAGGATTTGAGATGCGGCTGCAGCAGTGCTGAGTACAAGTGCAGAATCACTTCTCTGGTCACCCTGCTGGTCACACGATTTCTGATCTAAGCCAAGGTGACCTGGGCACCCTGCTGGCTCATGTTCAGTCGACTGTCAACCAACACCCCCAGGTCCTTCTCTACCAGACAGCTTTCCAGCCACTCTTCCCCAAGCCTGTACCTCTGCATTGGGGTTTTTGCATCCCAAACGCAGGACTCTACACTTGCCCTTGTTAAACCTCATCCTGTTGGCCTCAGCCCATTGATCCAGCCTGTCCAGATTCCTCTGCAGAGCCTCCCTACCCTCCAACAGATCAACACTTCCTTCCAGTTTAGTGTCATCCACAGACTTGCTAAGGGTGTGTTTGATTACCTCATCCAGGTCGTTGATAAAGATATTGAACAGAATTGGACCCAGCACTGAGCCCTGAGAAATACCACTTGTGACTGGCCTCCAACTGGATTTAACTCCATTTACCACCACTCTCTGGGCCCAGCCATCCAGGCAGTTTTTTTAACCAGCAGAGGATATGCCTGTCCAGGCCAGTGGAAGCCAGATTTTCAAGTAGAATACTGTGAAAAACAATGTCAAAGGCTTTACTAAAATCCAGGTACTCTACATCCACAACCTTTCACTCATCCATTAAGCAGGTGGCTTTCTCATAGAAGGCAATCAGGTTAATTTGGCAGGACCTTCCTTTCATAAATCCATGCTGACTAGGCCTGATCATGTGGTTGTCATGTATGTGCTGTGTGGTAGCACTCAAGATGACCTGCTCTGTGACTTGCCCTGACACTGAGGTCAGGCTGACTGCCCTGTAGTTCCCTGGATCGTCTCTCCAGCCCTTCTTGTAAGTGGGTAGTACCATTTACAAGGACTGCTGGTAGATGATGGAAAGGGGTTTGGCAAGCACCTCCCTTGATACCCTTGGGTGAATCTCATCTGGCCCCATAGACTTATGAATGTCTGATTTGCCTGGCCGGTCTCTAACCATTTCTTCTTGAATCGAGGGAGCTTTGTTTTGGTCTTCCTCCCTGTCTACTGGTTTGTGAGGCTGAGTACCCAGGAAACATAGTAACTTACTATCAGAGACTGTGACAAAGAAGGTATTAAGTACCTCAGCTTTATCATCGTCCTTTGTCACTACTGTTCCCCTTGCGTCCCGTAAAGGATGAAGATTCTCCTTGGCCCTTCTTTGGTTCTTGATATATTCGTAGAAGAATTTTTTATTATCTTTCACAGCATGGGCCAATCTAAGTTGTAATTGGTCTTTAGCCCTTCTTATTTTCTCTCTGCATGATCTCACTTCATCCCTGTAGTCCTCCTGAGATACCTGCCCCTCCTTTCAAAGTTCATATATTTTCCTCTTTTTCCTGATTTCCATCCAGAGCTCTCTACTCAGCCAGGCCATTTTTCTTCCCCACTGGCTCATTTTCCAGCACAGGGGAACAGCTTATTCTGGAATTCTTTCTTACATGGGAATTCTTTCTTAAAGAGTATCCAACCCTAGAGGTCTCCTTTGCTCTTAAGGACTGTATCCCATGGAACTTTTATCAACCAGCCTTCTGAACAGACCAAAATCTGCTCTCCAGAAGTCCAATTTGGCTGTTCTTCTGATCCTCTCACCCATGCCTTGCTTCTTCTTAAACTAAGAATTCTATCATCTTGTGATCACTGTGCCCCAGGAGTCATTCTTTTTTCATGTCTAGTGGGGCACTTTCCCTAGTTGGCTCACTCACCAGTTATGTTGGAAGTTGTCTTCCATGCACTCCAGAAACCTCCTAGACTGCTTCCTCTCTGCTGTATTATACTTCCAGCAGACATCTGGTAAGCTGAAGTCTCCCACAAGTACAATAGAACTGTAGTTGCTAATAGCTGCTTATAAAATAAAACGTCAGCCTCCCCATCCTGGCTGGGTTGTACATGGCAGACTCCCACTGCTATATCTTCCTTGTTAGGTGCACCTCTGATTTTCACCCATAGACATTCAACCCTATCATCGCCATCAATAACTTCAAGGCTGTCAAAATTCTCTAATCTACAGGGCTACCTCAGTGCCTCTCTTTCCCCACCTATCGTCCCTGAAAGTCTGTAGCCAGCCATAGCAGCACTGTAGTTATGCGAATCATCCCACCACGTTTCTTTGATAGCAATTATATCGTAATCATCCTGCCTTAGAATAACTTCTGCTTCCTCTTGTTTATTCTGCATGCTGCATGCATTGGTGTAGATGTAATGGACATTTTTGTGCATTTATTTTTATATTTTCATTATCCTTGATTTGGGACCTTTTACCTCTTTTGTGCTTTTCACATTATTGCCATGCGCTGGATTCCTCTTGTGCTGTTCAACAAGCATAATCACTTTAGAGTAGATTGCTGTCTTTTAACTCCATACTGCAACCCCATCAGATTCTTCTTTTAATGTGTGCATATATGCAAGAGCTTCCCCTTCTTTTTCTTCCAGATTGCTTTCCTGAGGAACATATTTCAAAAGGTTTCTCAGAGAAAGAGGTCTTTCACCTTCATGCAGTATAATGAAAGAAGCGTATTGCCAAAATAGTCAGAAATTCAGCAGTCATGGAAAAAAAAAATAAAAATATTAACAAAAGTAATTTTAAATGCTTCTCAGCAACAGTTGAATAGGATGAACAGAATGTTTTGGGTTGTCCTTCTTTTCCAACATCAAAACAGATAGAGTTGTAAGAGCTCTCTGACTGGTCCTCCTTGCACAATGCAGAAATAGTGTCTGTGCAGCTTCAAGATGAGTTTGAGGTCACCAGCCGCTGGCAGAAGAATGCTGTAGATCATTGAGGAAGAGAACTGAACATACTGGTTATCCCTTAGCATTTCCAATAAGCCCATCTATGTAAACAGGAAAGTGATGTTAAAATGTATATAAAAAGAATGTAACCAGTTTCTCTCCAAGGCTAATTGTTTTTTTCCTAAATAAATAAAATACAATGTTATGTCCAAAACAAGGTGAAATTTAATTCATGTCTTATCTGCATTTAGCTGCTTTTTTAAAAAAGCACATCTCCTAGTATAGACAGGTGTGAAAGAGAAGATAATGAGGATCAGAAATGCAGGTTCAACCCATAGAAACAAATCCATCTTAGGGTTTTGTAGTGCTATGTATCATTGGAAGTATCTGAGCACTCTGTCTTACCTTATAATGTCTTTTCTATTTATTTGCAAAATACAAACCTAATTGTGAAATCATATTCATGCTAGTGCTCCCTTGGCTGGTGTAAGGAAGTATTTCTCAAGAGGTAAGAAGGCCCTAAACAACAAGGAGGGAGATGCACATAATATTTGTTGTTTGCATTCAGTTGAAGCATGAAGGTTTTTTTCAATAATACAGAGATGCCTGATCTAGCATAAATGCATCTGTCTTTGAATGTCATGTGTTTTAAAAAGGTGAAAGTTGCACAGGATGTTTTCTTTATTGTGTTTTTTGCATTTTTGGTTCTGTACCATGTGTTCACATACCACTGTGTGTTACAATCAAGCCTGTTTGATTACTTTCAATTTATACCATAGGATTTTGTCACTCTTGATGAAAATTTCAAGACATTTTACTCCAGACTTATTCTTCATTTTTCCCCTTAGATTTATTTACTACCTTTAGAAGTAGAAAAGTCCAATTTCAATCATGTTAGAAATAGCTCATTTTAGACAAGTACGTGCTGCTCTGCTTACAAAACATATATGAGTGGAATATGCAATTACCACAACTCAGTTTCCTGCCACAGAAACATTTCAGCATTATAGCATTACCGAAATAGAATGACATGCATAATGAAAGATTTCAAGATTCACCCAAGGCATTTATTCTCTTCACCTTAATGTTCTCAGCAGTAGCAGAGTATCCATTAAAAGGTAGGATGAATTATGGTTGCTTAGCAACTGCGAGGAGCTTGTAACAGCACCAAAGAATGAAATGGCTGGTTGATAAAATGAATTTTCTCTGAGCATTAGCCTGTTGAAACTGCCTTTTCTTGTGGAACATAAAGTGCATTTATTTGTCTCATGCATTTTTTATTAGAAAATTATTTGAGTTCCAGGGACTTGAATCGTTTTGCTACAGGAGATATTTGATTTTAATGTGTTGTACTAAAATAAGTAATAAAAGACACTTTCTTCAAAGTAAAGACACCAAACAAACCTAGGTAGCTCCTTTTGAAGTCAGGAATAAAATCTTATATAAGGTATGTCGTTACTCATTTCTAATTAAGAGCGACATTAACTAGGACTTAAATTTTACCTTTGAAAGAAAGTTTGAGAGAGTTAGCCAATACGAGGTGAATAAAATGAGAGGTTTGGAACAGATCTTGTGGATTCATCATGAGTGAAATAAGCTTGTCTCCTCTCTTCCCACATGGTATGGTACCTGTGTCTCAGAGGAGGTTAGAAGTGGTTGCCCATTCATACCTAGAATTCATCGTCTGCTTGTTTCTAAGCTAAAAATACATTCTTCGTAGGTTTCCATCCAATAGTGAGGAGATATTTAATTTTTCACTGACACTCTCAAGGTATTCAACAGCAACCAGAGTAAGATGAGCATTTTCAGGAGAGATTTTCATTGGAAAATGCTAGAAGACTGAAACCAAAGTTGAGGCAAGGGGCATAAATCAGTTGTGATTAGTGATTTTATTGGGAACATTTTCTCAGAATTGGGGGTTTCTGGTCAGAACATGAGACAAAGAGAGATCAAAAAACAGCGAGAAACTTGTCCACTTCAGAATATCTAGGACTTCCATCTGGACCTATGAGACCAAAGATTTGGAGGCTTCTACACAGCATTATTATAAAGTTGAAGGGGTTTGCAATGACCTCTCTTGCCATGGAACTTTTAGACTCGCATTTTTGTGTGCAGACCAATTCTGGTGATGCTACTGAGAGCACTGCTATTGACTGGTATTGGTAAAGGACAGGGCTGTTGTGGTTAATATGACAGAAAACATCAGCAGCCTAACAGAAAACAGACTTTAGTTAAGTTGACAGCATGACAAAATTTTTACAGGGTATTTTTTACTGCAAATTAAATGCCCTGGGAGATACATAACGAAAGGTAATAATAACTTTTTTAGACTAAAATATAATTCAGCTCATGAAAATGAAAAAAGAAAACAAACCACCTTGTATTAAGTAGCAAGATCTTGCCTCTTTAAAGTACATGCTGATAATCAAACATTAAAAGTGAAACACTGCTCGTCTCCTACAAAGGTGCAAATTAAAATTCCAGAGAGAGAGCTTGACTGATTTGTTTAACAAAGAGTTTAATACAGCAGAATCCCACTTGAACATAAAACTATTACTGTCTAGCTGTTGGGAGATCCAAATTAAAACTCTCCCTGATATTTGCTAAAATCTCATAAATTGCACAGATTAGAGCATATTGAAGTTGTGTATTTACTGTGATCTTACTGTCTGGTTTTTAACAATTTGAAATGATGACTGAACATATGTATTTTCCCCTCAGATGATTCAAGTAATGTGTATTTTATTCCCACTTCTAATACCCACTTGTTTATTAGCTTACTAGTGTCAACATGACAAGGCTGTATTGAATGCAGACTAAATGTTCCATTTAAACAGATAATTTATTTTGTCATTAGAATTAAGGTGCTATGAGAAGATTATTCCCTTGAAACTGCTGGATTAGTAATAGCAATTCTGAAGGATGTATCTTCATGCTCATTTAGTATGTTCCATTGTTTCCATTCATACCTATAGAAGAAAGGATGTTTGTTTCTTTTCTGCTTGTGATTCTAATGATTTAGTAGCAATTTTATTTATTGTGTTCTGTCCCACTACTCAGTATTCTTTCAACGATTTAATTTATGGATTTTTTAAACTGAAAATCTTAAAATTAAAAAAAATGCACAGACACCTGAAAGTTATAGCAGTTTACAAAAGGAACTGCAGTCCTGTAGAACATTCTAAACAAATAGATGCGTATAAAAATTAGGGTTTCTGACCTCTTTTCTGTAGAGCAACTGTACTAGCACAGTTGAATCTGTTAGGTTGAGTGGGCAAGTAGGGGTTTGCCCACATTTTAGTTAGGGCACATCACAGAGGTTGACTTAAAAGAAGAAAATAAACCTAGGGCAATAAAAATAGGTTAAATATGTGACAAATTAGTTACCTGAGATATCCAATAATTTTGCCAGGTTTTGATAGTATGTTGAAAATAATCATAGCATTCATGTTGCAATCTTTCTTTTGTGAGACTGATCTAATAAAAAAAGAGTGAGCATGCACCCACCTAAGAAATAAACATTATTTGTGTTGTGTAGAAAAAGGTAGAGTTTCAGCTCTGCAGTTTGTGCTCAAAGCTACATTATATAAGGAATTAGATAAATGTAACTTATGAAAATGTACAGTTGTGCCAGCTGGAGAACAGGCAATCCTGTCTATTGTTGCATATAACCAAGAATTATTGAATGAAGAACTAACCACTCTTGCAAAGCCCCAGTTACTATAAAGCAGTGAGAAAAATTATAGCAGTAAAGAAGTCTTGTTTTATGAAATGTCCAGACATAGGTGTCACTAATAAAAGGAGTCAAGTTATGCATTTGTGTGCAAACCTAGCAGTAACCATGAAATCGCTGCAGTGCTTTGGTTGTGGCCTCTTCCAAAAGAACGTGTTATATGAGAGAAACATGTTTAATGCATTATTGCATGAATATAATAAAAATAGGGTGTGACTTTACCAAATGCACTGATATAACCACTACATACTTTTATGTGAACCTGTCAAATGTGGAACATGTTGCATAAGAGCACTCTGTTTCTTACAGCTGCCTGAATAAATAATGTACGTAAGCCTCTTCAGAAGCAAAGTCAATAATGAGCTGTCTGGTTGCATGTACTTTTGTATAACTTCTGGTTAACTTGAAAGCCCCAAATATGATATACAGAACTCTGGAATATTGTCTTGAGACACTCTGGGAAACTTCTATCAGCATGTAGGGTCTTTTTTAATAAACAACAGCTTTACATCAAGGATAATGATCTTTATATAATAAGTAATCTAAACTCATTATGAATAAACATGGCTTATTTTGTTGAACTGTTTCATAGATCAAATTTTAGAAATCTTTTTAGAAGTTACATTAAAAATTTTTACTGTTTTCTGGCATGTAATATATCTGTCGATTAAAGTGGAAGGCACATCGCTCTGTTTTTTCTGTTGACACATGCTACAGTCTGTTGGGAATGTCATAGCCAAGAAAACCACCCTGTGATATTCTATTCACTTTGCACAGACATGCCAAGAAATGCTACATTACTGCATTACTAGTCATAAAACATTGGGAAAATCTGGGTACTGATCAGAGAGGCAGAGAATGCTGTTTGGTAGCTAATACAGTTTTACTATTCTCACTAGTAAATGAAAAACCTTTGAAAATTTGTATTCAGTGCAATTCTTGAACACATACATGCTAATTAAGGGTCTTAATACCTCCAGTTTTAGTCAAAGACAACTTTTTCTTCTTTCATCTTTGCGGTTGCCATTTAGATTTATGCCAAGTCCTTTAAAATATTGGTTTAAAAGACTAGTTGTAAGTTAGCCATCAGAAAGAGACATATGGTAGATAAAAATGTTTCAACACAATCTCAAGCGTGATTGAGTGTATGGGTTAAAAACCGACATAACGGCCAGAAGCCAGGGGTACAGAAGAACTCCAAGTTCTGAAAAGCAGCTATTTCAATACACAGAGTTAAGCATGGCACAAACCTGATGTCCATTTACCTACAGAGATATTTCATTTTCTTTTTAAATAGAATTGGGTTCTCATGTTTTAACTCGGACTTGGTCTGCATATGTTATGTGTCTATTTTGTGCATACAATAGCGATTATTTGTATAAATCTCTAAGTTGCCTAAATAGTTAGAGGTAGGATTTCAGGGAGCAAGATGGACAGCACTTGAAAATATAAATCATAATATTTAACTGTACTTGCTCCTCTACATGCAGAGTAGGAGAGTATCAGTCAAACATGACTTTACAAGTGTAATGACAGAACTGAATTCTGCCTTCGTATTGATATTACAGTCAACAATAACATATATACATATCTGACAGGAGACACAATTCTTTGAGTGCTAATAGAGATCAAGTGAAAATCTGTCCTTTGCATTTAAAGACTGAAAAAAAGAAAAGAACATTTATCGATAATATGAAGGGCAAATATGAGGTCTTTGGTCTTTCATGCTTGGTTCCCCACCTCTGAAACTTCAGATTTTCAAAGATTTGCAAGCATGCAAGCTTCAAAGCTGCTTTTAGTTGAAAAATCATGTTAAGATATTTTCATAAGAGGTGTGTATCTCCATCTTTAATCTTACTGCCTACTGGACTAAGTACAGAATGAGGACATGATGTCTCCAGTGAACTGCTGAGAGAACCTTCAGAGAAGTTATACTTACCATGAAATCCACATAGTTCCTCTGACAGAGGCACAGTACAGAACACAGAGAGGTTAAAGTGACTTGATGAAAGATTTAGTCAGATTAAAGACTTAATGACTGTCAGAGAAAGCTACTTCTAGGTTCTCCATGTAATGAATCAAACCCCATTAAAATATTTGGAGAAGCTTACAGTGCTTCTGATGAACTTTGGGTAAACACTTCATTGTGTATGGAAATGCTCTTATTTTGGATTTTACATTTGCTGGAGAACTCTATCTCTGCCTCAATCTCTCTTAAATGGGGGGGAAATGTGTTCATCTGCATTACCAGTGTTGAGTATTTGGAAAAAGCAGGAAAATAGAGTGGTGGAACTAAAAATATAGTATGTAAAAAGTCTTTTGTACTTAAAAATCCTATATTATGGATCCCTTGTACAAATAAATTATCTGGTTTACCCTTCTTTTTGTAAAGTTAATGTATTTTCTTCACCTTGTACCAGTTTTGTTTTGTTTGAGAAAGGGGAAGCTATTCTGCTTCTATATTCTTCCTCACTGCGGAATTTGAGTTGCAGGATTATTTTTATTGTGTCTATTTGAGTAGAAACTCCCCACCTGCACACTAATAAACAATACAGATATTACAAAAAAATATAAAAAAATCACAAATTTGTGTCATTCTCTGCTTCCTGGGTCTTAATCGAGAATTTCTCATCTTCATTCATTGTCAGTTTTTCCAGAGAAGATTGGGATAAATGTCTTTTATCACCCAAGCACTGCAGGTGCATATTCCACTTGGAGTAGCTGGTATTAAACATCTGTGTTAGACAGAATATAAAGGTACAAAATTTTCCCCTCTGTAGAGGACAGAGTATAAAAACATGCAGGTTCTTGTGCTCTCTTTGTGGCTCCACATTGTGCTATGTCTTGGTGTTTACTTACTTCTGCTCATGGGCCATTCCTCCTTTCCCTAGGCTGTGTGTGACATCAAGGGAATCCCCATCAAAAGGAGTGCTGGCTTAGGACAGGGTTACCAAAATTCTCCTGGTTGTGTTGTTCAAGAAAGGGCGCTATAGGTTTATAGCAGCAGCAGGAAGGAGTGCACGGCAGTCAAAAATGCCTGGGGACAGGCATAAGAATCAAATGTACTTACGAAGGAGGTCCTTCCGACGGATTCTTGAAGGACAATAGAAAAGTGGTGGCCTGAAGTGAGCACTGTGAGCAGGTGTTGGGCTGTCCAAAGTCTGTCCTGTAACGCTGGTCTAAGACTCATTCCTGATTGCAGGTGTGCTGGAGTGTCGTTTCACAGAAGTCTTCATTCACCTGTCTGCTAGAGGAAGTAAATGGTACATTTAGGTCTGGGGAAAGAAAGTTGCGTTTCATTAGTCCTGGAGTTCTTAATTTTAGTTTTTCTTCTGTTGGTAATATTTCCTTGTACCCCAGGAAAATGCGATAAGGAGCATGCATAGGATGTTGTACTTCTTTGATTTGTTTTTATTATAAGGTCCAGAACATAGGCTTTACTGGGGATGAGGATGGGGAGGCATTTTATCTCTTTGCTTCTGTTTTAGTCTAACTGAGGAGTTTTCAACCCTACTCCATACCAAAACTTTGGCTTTGGCATCTGAACCCTTTATTATTTATTGTTTGGTTGATGGGAAGTATTTATGCAGTGAGCAAGATTATTGCCTGATTTGCTACTGGCTTTTTTCCCACTGTATATAAATACATTTTTGTGAAGATTTTACAGCTCACACAGTGAGATCACCTTTTTTCAGTCCTTACGTGTATTTATAAGCCCACTTTTTTAAACAAAATTTAAAAAATTACAAAATTAAAAGTACTGCCTTGACTTGAGATAGTTCAAAGGTTCTTCCTGAGAAGTAATTTCATTGCAGTGTAAAAAAACTAGAGCTTTTTTCCAAAGCAGAAACATCCACTGGATCCAACTAGAATCAGGAAGTTTCTACTGTTTCTAATAGAGATGCTGTTGTTTTTAGAAGTTTTTAAACATATTTCCATGACTTTTTGAAGAATTCTATGTTGGTTGATTAACTGGTGATTTCTTTGTTAATGTGTGTAAATGTTCATTTATTCCTTATTTTACCATTTGCCTTTGTGGAGGAAATCTTTTAAAATACATCATTGAAATGTTATCTGAGTAAGATGATCACATTTTAAAGTTATATTTTCTGATTATTACCAAATAATTATTTGAGATTAAATTGTCAGTGGGATGTTTTAATTCTACCCATCCGCTTTGGATGGTCTGAGAGCTCCATTTCGTGCAAAATGGCATTTTTAATTTGCAATTTAAAAAATCCCCCAACTTTCTGTAAATTTGACTACATGCCCACTCCTCTCTTTTTGCATTCAGAGGAACCTGTCATCCTTCTGTGGAGAATTTGTTACAAATTAAAGAAAGTAGATCGGGTCTGTAGGATTTCCACAGCAAATACAGAAAGAGGAATTAGCTTATAACATTAGTGACATTAACTATATTATTCAAAGCTATTCAGAGGGCCTTATTCTTTTGTTTGCAGGCATGCTTAATTCTGAAGTACTTCTACCTCTAATGATACCTTATGAAAGCCAGATTAGTTAGATAGAGGCACAACTCCTCCCATTTCAGACTGCAAACACGAAATTGTGCTTGTAAATGTACAGACTTGGCCTTTTGAATATCTGGCCCTGAATGTTTCATAGGCCTTGTGCAATGCACACTTATAATTGAATTACACTGAGAGGATAACATGTTATTGTGTTGTCTTCTGTAGGGTTCACAGTAATTCTTATCATGTATTTCCAGAAGACATTATTTTATTTTATTCCTGGCATTACAGACAAGCCTTTAATGTACTTAATTTTGAAGGGTTCCTTGTGTAGGTGCTACTTGCTCGAGCATGGACTCTCAAATGGGTTAAGACGAATCACTTGGGGCTTATTTCTGACATTTAGGCACAACATTGCACAAAAAAAGAAGAAAGGGGAAATGACTGTGTAGTGGCACTGGTCCCAGCAGCTCACAGAGCATTTCCCAGAGTCTTTTTGTGGAAATGCAGAACCACAGTGATGGCAGTAGCATTCATGGCTGTCCACCTGGTGGCTTTACTAGCCAGCATGAATGCTGAAGGAGCTGAATGACCATCTGTGCCTCTCTCAACCTACCTTTGTCATCCTGTACATGGCCCAGAGGGAAACTGTTCAATGCCAGCACTCCTCCAAATGATGGACCTGTGGTCCTGCCTTGCGCTGTGTGGGTGTGCATCTTTGTGTATACCTCCTGTGCTGTGTGGCCATGCAATAGTCACAGCACACAGGAACAAAAAAGAAAGTGAGATACTAGGCTTGCTCAGCTCCTTGTGAGTGAGGTTGTGTGCATTAGGCAGAGAGGGGACTGGCTAAGATACCCTGCTTAACATAATGACCCCTCAGCACTAACGCAGTAGTGCTGCAGAGGTGTATGTGAGACCAAGCATTGGACTTAATACGAACTTTTCCGACCATCATGAATAAACAATTCTGTGTGCAATGGATATTAATTAAAATAATATGTGAAAGTAAAAACATTCTGTAGTTGCATATTTGATAGGTCTGAGCTGCAGTTAAGCTACTTAAGTAGTAACTAGTAGTGATGTATATAATACAGTAACAGATTTGCATAACAAACATTCTGGGTATCAAGTTGTGGCCCGTATACTTCTTGTGATATTATCATTACTAATCTTGTGGCTTATTGCTGCATGCTTGACAAGCTACTTATACATTATAATAAACTGCTGTTACACAGGCACTCTTGCAGAGTAACCATAGTTACACACACAGTGCATTTCTTTTGGTCAAAGTAAACACAAATATAATTATCAGGGTCAGTACTGGAGCTTTGTAGGTTAAAGTTTGCTGCCAACAGTGAGTGAAAGGAATGTATCTAGCAGTTCAAAGCAAAATTCAGTCACCCTTTATGAAGATTGAAACATGCTATTAAAGTAAATTATTATAGTGATTTGTTTTATTTTTGTCTTTGTGATATGATTACTTTGAGTCATCACCATTTTGGTTAGAGAACCTGAAAAAAAAATCTTCTTTAGTACCAGCCTTATCATCTCAGTAGATTAGCTTGACAGTCCATTCTAATGCATTTTAACCAACTTATAAATCATTTTCTGGAGGCTAATGATTTATTACTGCTGTAATGAACTTCAGAGGCATCAATACATTAGTATCCACTTTGAAAAAAAGCCACTGTCAAATCCTATTGGAATGATGATCACTTTACTATTGTTATTAATGACCCTGATCAAGCCTTTGAATCTATGAATAACCCTGTTAGATGACAGAGGTCTTCCATTTGGGCAAAAATCAATGCATATGTAAAATAAAATTATGTGGCTTTCTGGAACCTTTATCAGTTCCTATCTTCCTGTTGTCTGCAAAGATTCAGAACTACTTTTGAGCTCAGCAAAGCTGTAGTGACTTTAGCCGTAGGGATTCCTGGAAATGTTTTAAGTTCAAAATTAGGCAATGTCTCCGTTTGTCATTTTGTTGTTTTTCTTACCTAAACATTTTCCAGGTGTGGATATATGCTGGCTATTTAACTGACATCTGAGGTCTCAAATGGAATTCTTATTGCTTTACCCTTTATTTTTCCTCTCTGATGTTACAGACTATACTAAGTGCTGGTTCTTAAATTCCTGAATTATGGGATTTCTTCAATTTCTTTTGGAAATCAAGAATAGACCTCAGTGACCTGACCAAAATAGTAATTACCATGTTAAGATTTTTTCAGTGTTCAGAGATGTCAAAAATTTGACCTTTGAGGCTTTTAAATCTGACCTTGTCACTTCTTTCCATTCATTAAGCTACAATCTTGGCTATCTTGTCATAAAAGATAAATGAAGATTCACACAATCTTTATTTAAGGGAAGATTTATTGTTTACATTAATGTAGATTAAGTAGAAGCAAACCAATTATTTATTGTGCCAATCATGTCATCTTGAACATTAAGTTAGTTTTCACAGTTCTATAATTACCATTTCTAAATGTTCATTGTAAACTCAAAGTGAAAACAGATAATTTTAAATTTTTTTGAAATTTTATTTTATCATGTATATAATCGGAAGAATATTTTTAGATTTCCATGTAATTATTTGAAAAAGAAATTAAAAATTAAAATTAAATAACCAAAATACAGCCATCATACTCCTAACATTGCATTTAAATGATTCATCTGCTCAGTGTTTTCCACTGTGGAAGCGAATCATACAACTTTCTGGTGCCGCAGAAGCACATTTGTTGGCACACAAGTAAAAAACTAAAGAAATGTTATCACACATAGATGTTGTTCAAATTCACCATTTTTCTAATGAAGAAATGGATAGGCAGGAAAATACTGGCATTGTAAGAATTTGTACACTGAGGTAGAAACTTGGGATTTGTTTACGGTTTGGGGTTTTCCATTTTTATTAATATATCCATCTGAAAGCAAATTGCTAAAAATTGCTTGTTTAATTGCTAGGCTGTAACTAACGGTGTCTGGATTCACAAAGTGATAGGAGGAAAAGAGGCAAGAATGTCTTCCAGCATATGTGTGCTACCACGTCCCTTGAGGTCTGGCTGAAACAGTTATGTTTCCTCAGATGTCTGAAGGTGAGTGTATATTGCACTCCCTGTAATGATCACCTCTCTCCCTGCAATGATGTCTGAGGGGGACTTGGTATTTCTTGAAACATTATGAAGTCTCTTGCTCTTCTGCCATCCATTTGGACCATGACCTGTCGTTGGTTACTTCACTGTGAAGTTCTGGAGTAACCAGAACGTGGCTTCATTTTTGGTTTCTAATGTATGTTGCTAATATGCTAAACACGGTGCACAAAGAACCAGGAAAAGCAGCTTCACATTTAAAAGACAATGAGAATAATTCTGATTCTGAACAGAAGTCTAGAGATAGGCACTGGTGGCAACAACTTGGAGTCAAAAACATGAAGCCTCATTTTGCAGAATATTTTAAACTTAATATTAAAGCTAAGCAAAAGCATATACAACATTGGAAATCAATGTGTATGTTTAATGTGAGTTATGTTTGGGGATCATCTTGATATGATATAGCATAGCAGCTCATACATTTCTGATCCTTAGTGATTTGAGGCCTTGGAATCCCAGGTATAGCTTAGCTCTTTGATTCGTATGCAGTTCAGAAAGACTTTGCTTCCAAAGCGTGTCAGATGAGATCAAGCTTTGCAAATGCTCACAAGTTAACTAGCCAGACCTGCCAACTTAGAACTACATGGAAAACAAACCAGAGCTGTGTCATTTATCCACACCTTGGAGAAGGACGCACGGGTTGATCATTGGGATCAACCTACGTGCTGCAATTTGGAAGGAACAAATTAGATAGCAGTGGGATAGCAATTAGGTAAAGCTTATTCCTTCAGCAGTTTTCAGAAAGCTAAATAACATGGCACTTATTTCAGTGAACATCTGCTACATAAATTAAATACTTTTCAAGACTTATCACAGAAATTGAAATCTGCATTCTAATTCCACTTATTTTATTTTACTGTTGTTGCTAATGTAAGTGGCATCGCAGATGTACTCCAATAGTTCAAAATGTTCTCTTTCAAATACAGTTATATCATACCTGCTGAATTCTTCATTATAATCAAGATTATATTTAGTTATTAAACACACTGTTTTTAACTTATATTTAGAAGGAGATATAGTTGAAGCATATCTCATCTACCCATCAGTATATATTATTTCATACATAACTGGTTTTAAATGTTCTCTTGTGTTTATGAACTTCCTAATTTAATTACATTAAGTACTGGAATATATTTATCTCTGCCATAGGATTAATCAGGAACTGTGTTGTTACAAGAATGAAATTATAGAATGTAGATTTTAAAGCAGTTTTTTTTTTGTCCTGCTTCTTTAAGAAATATATTTCTTACTCTGTGTGGGAGAGGTAAAGGGATTGCATTTCACCCAAACAGTTAGTAAAACATGATGGTCCCCCATGGTTCAAGTAAGTGAGCAACTTGTCTACTTGCTTATTTAGAGTGATGGCTTGGTTTTGGAAGTAGAACCTGTGCTGTGTGTCTGATTCTGCCTTTGACAGGAAGTTAGAATCACAGAACCAAGATCAAGCTGAATCTGCTGCACCACAACCTCTGACAGCCCCTGTAGTTCCTCTAGGAACATGCTCTAGGTAGTCACCTCCTCCCCTCAAAGAAATCTCAACCTTCTCCATCAGAGACCTTCTTCTGCACTGTGGACAATTTGATACCCTTGAGTTGGTTTATGGTCAGGAAAGGGCTGCGTGCCTATGGGTAAAAATCAGAG
>WAAB01024762.1:0-17445 GCA_013389865.1 Piaya cayana
GCTGCCCCATGGTGATGCTAATGACGTCTGTACACATGCAAAAGCTCTTAGGACACATGAAACAAGTAAGGACATTTTTAATTCAGTCAGACTTCTTTAGCTTCCCAAACCACACGTGTGTGAGGCAGCCGAGAAGCAGCCACTTCAGCTCAGGTGACTTGAACCAGACCCTGGCAATACTTATGTTCTTACCTGTACCCAAACTTTCACTGCTGCCCTGGGGAGATGATTTGCTGGCTTGAGCAGCTGCTTTCTGTCCTGGGGAAGGTTTATTGGCATTAGAGCCAGCCTGTTTGACTGAAGGAGTATTCGTCTTCTCAGCTGGCTTCCTGGGTTTCTTTCTCCTCTTTTTCTTGAGCTGCCCAGAGGTATCCTCAGGCTGGCCTGGCTTGGACACTAGAGGGCAAAAGCAAATTATGCAAACCAGGACAATGCTATATTCCCGCTTCATAATGTTCAGTTAATAATGAAGACTAAATTCCAGCACTGCAGTGGCACAGCTAATCCTTCAAAATTTACAGTTTAGGGTGTATTTGAAGAGACGAAACATGCTTACACACTAGAGTAAAATGCTAGCTCTCCCAACCACCATGTGTACAGAAGCACTTGGAAGGCNAGCATCCACCTCACTACACCCTCCATGCAGAGTCATGAGGTCTCCATCCAGCCTCCTTTTCTCTGCGCTAAACAACCCCAGTTCCCTCAGCCACCTCTCACAAGGCTTCTCCTGCAGCCCCTTCCCCAGCTCCTTTCCCTCCTCCGGATGCACTCCAGCCCCTCCACGTCGTTTTTGTGGCGAGGAGCGCAAAACCGAACCCAGGACCCGAGGTGCGGCCTCACCAGCGCAGAGTACGGGGGCTCAACCACGTTACAAGAGAGCCCGTTTTCCCTTTAACCCCGGCGCGGTGGCGGCCCCGGGCCCAGCACCCGCTCGGCTCCGTTACCGAGTTTCCTCTTGCGCGGCTCGGGGCCGGGCTGCGCGCACACCCTCCTCGCCAGCCCTTGCAGGTACGAGTCCTGCGCGGCCAGGGTGGCCATGGCCCCACGCTCCCTCAGACCCGGCACCGGGAACACTTCCGCTTCCGCCACGCGCGGCGCCGCCGGCAGGAAGTGACGTCACGTGGCGGGAACCGGCCGCGGCCACGTGGAGTTCGGGTTTTGGGGTACGGGAGGGGCAACGGTAGCAGTGGGTTGGGGAATAGAAGGGCACTGGCAACTTTTGGGGTACAGAGCTGTAACGGTAGCAGTGGGTATTTAGTATAGAGGGAGGACACGGCGGGTTTAGGGGTATGGGGGTAACAGTAACATTGGGTTTTGGGGTACAGGGGTCAACAGTAACAGTTGTTTTGCGATAGGAGGGCACTGGCAGGTTTTGGGGTACAGGGCTGTAATGGTAGCGGCGGGTATTGGGTAAGGAGGCAGGTTTTGAGGTACGGTGAGGAGGTAATGGTAGGTTGTGGGGTATGGTAGGTAACAGTTTTGGAGATCTAGGGGTAATGATAACAGTGAGGGTTTGGCATTTGGGGTAACAGTGGTTTTGGGGTACAGGAGGAGGTAACAGTATTTTTGGAGGGGAACGAGGGGTAAGGGTAACAATAGCTTTTGGGGAATGGGGGAGGTAATTGTAGAGACCGTGGTCGAGAACGCCTTGGAAGGAGGAAATTATGAAAAGCTCCTCCACCCATGAGCTGCAGACAAGTGGAAGGCTTGAGCAAGTCTGCAGTTTATTGCTACAAGAGACACTTCCACAAGAAGCACTCGCCTGGTGAAAGGCTTGCCCAAGATGGACTATCTTGTGATCAACATTGTATGTGCTTTTACTTGACAAAATAATAATAGATCAAACTTCTGTAATTATTAACCAACCAGAAATAACATCTGATCCTATTGATGCAAGACGCTGTCCCACTCTTTGCAGCTGGCAGGTAACGGTAACGGTGGCTTTTGTGGTACATGAGGTGGATAAAAGTGGGTTTTGGGGTACGGGGGAGATAAAATGGTGAGGGTTTTGGGGTACAGGAGGTAATGGCATTTTTGGGGGCATGGGGGAGATAACAATAATGGCATTTTTTGGGGTGCAAGGGGGGATAATGGTAACAGCGGGTTTTGAGGTACAGGGGGAAGCAGTAATAACAGTGGTTTTGGGGTACAGGGGGAGGTAATGGTGTTTTGGGGGTACAGGGGTGGTAATGGCAAGAGCATTTATTGGCGTATGGAGGGTGGTAACAGTAACAGCAGTTTCTGAGATACAGGGGGAGGGATTTGGCCTCCCTCCAGCAACAGCGGCACGGAGTGGGGCTCACCAAACTGGGGACACTCGCCCTGGTGCACACTCAGCCTCAGCATTGTTATATTCCACATTGCTGTATTTCTGGAGAGCCTCATGGCTGAAAACATACACCTCTGATCATAGAAAAGAGTTAGTTTTATTAAACCACCTAATTACAAAAATAAACAGAAGGAAAATAAAACAAAAATTAGAGTGAAATTCACATCTTACGGAATGAGACGTCACAGCAGAACAGAGGGGGAAATTCAGTGTGGGGACACGGCACCCACAACACTGCCCTGACCCCATCATGTTCCAGTCCTGCCACCCCTCTTCCAGCTGTGCTGCTCACATCAACACAGAGCAGCTGGGAAGATAAAGGGCAGGAGAAATGCCCTGAGCACCTGTAGACAGAGCACCAAAGCTGCTTTGGAAGGGAACTGTGAGTCACTGCATTCCCCTGACAGCTCCATATACCCCAGTCATCTCAAGGTTTGTTAAGATAAAACCATGAGCCAGTGTAAATGCCAGCTCCCCAGTAGCTTGGGCTCTGCAGATAGGAAGTTTCTGTGTAAACAATGGAAAAGGAATCAGGCTCGCTAAGTGTGTTGCTGCTTTGATCTCTGGCCTGGAGAATGCAGCATCAACACCTCAGCTTGATTCCCATCTGACTGATCTTGTCAAAAAAGGGAACGCTGCTCTTTGGCACAGGTCTCCCCAGAGCCTCCTCCTCCTGAATGACTGAGAGCAGGAAGTCCAAGCCTCTGAAGGGCTCCGACAGCAAAGGCTGCAGGGAGACAATACTACAGGATTCTTACTCTGGTGAAGTAGAACGGAGGCTGCCGGATTCTATCCTGAGAGAAATTTAAAGAAGCCAGAATGCCAAACACCTTGGGAAGAAGGATAAAACCCCAAACACTCATTGCTACTACATTTGTCTCAAGTTTATCCCAAACAAACACTGGCCTGTACTTACTGAAATTTGCACGAAACAAACTGGGTTTCTAACAAACTCTACACCTATCACGTAAAAGCAAACCTAACTCTAACTTGTTAGAGCAATCAACTCAGTATTTACATATTGCATTCTCTTAGGGGAGAAGAACATTCCTGGCAATGTTGCAGGGGTGGAGAAAGCACTGTGCCTGTCCAGGGAGTAGAAACCTGCAAACACAGCTCCAGTGCCTTCTCCTGATAGGAAGAGATGCTTGCTTAGTACAGCAGGTGGAAGACTTTCAACAGCAGAGCATGTTCAGCAGCAGAAGGTCCTCTTCAGGAGTGCTCTGTGGGGCCTGCCCCATGCCCATTCACGTGGGGGTGCGATGGGGTTGAGCTCTGGGAGGCAGCAACGCTCTGCTCTGCTGTGGCAGCGGCCAGAGGCATGGAGAGGCTTTCGGGGGACAGTGTGGCGAAGTCTTGTCTCCAGTAGGCTTCGCACAGCGGAAGATCGTTGCTGTCACACAGACTGTAGCTTTCCAGAACAAACAGCCCCAGTGAGGAGACAGCAGGGGCAGTGAGAGAAGAGGGGAAGGGGAGGTGGGGAGCAAGACAGAAGCAAAGCATTAAGAAAATGGCAAAAAAAGTTAGTGGATGCAAGGTCTGCGTTCACAAACTCATCACCTGGCCTTACCTAAGGCACCCCAAAGGACTGGACTTAAATCTCAGGGATAAAACTATTGCTACAAACAGAAACAGAGGCTCAATTCCGTTTCAGATGCTGCAAGTCCCTGGAAAGGCCTGAGCTGAAATCCTAGCACCCCAAATATGGGACTTCCACTGCTCTGAGCGAGGCAAGGACCTCATCCAAAATTACTTAACTTGGAGTTAGCTCACAACCTACATTAAGGAAAAAATAGAAATCTAAATTTAAGTTCAACAGAAAAGCCAGCAGAGCTGTTTTAAGGCCTGTCCCTAGCATGATAAAGAAACCTATTTGCACCCTTGCCCTTCCAGCAAAGTGCTCCATGGAAGGTCTGCGTCTTCTACTGAGGTTCCCAGCCTGACTATAAAGCCCTGACAGACTCTACTGCTTCCAGCAGAGCTGAGCTGTTCCACAAGCAGCTTGCTAGATTTGTCTGCTGGGTAAACTAGCAGTGGGGAAAGCAATGCTTTTCCACAACTGGCTAATTCTTGCCTGTGATCCAAGGCAAGCACAGTGCGGAAGAGGCAAAACTAAAAAGAAAAATGATGAAGAAACTGGAAGAAACACAAAACTAATTACAAAGATAGGAAGGAGCTGCACACACAAGAGACACCCAAGACAAAGTGAGTGCTAGAGCAGAAAGCAGCTTGCATTCAGAGTAAAACAAACCCAATGGGTCAAGTGATTTTGTTGTTGCAGCTTTATTTACATTTGTAATGTAAGGACTTGAATAGATGCTTTGTGAAAAAAAAGTTTAGCAAAAGGAGACACTTCAAATTGCACAAACATGAAACATGTTGAGATCTAACTCCACACCCAAGACAGCTCCTGCTATCTCACAGGAGGGAGAAAGGAAACATACACAGGTCCAGGGTTTAGGGTGAGATAAGGCAAGATGGACTGGACTCCAAGTTACTGCTTTGGGGAATAAGCACACAAAGCACTTGTTGCAAGCATCTGCTTTTGAGCTCTGTTCTGGCTGGTTTTGCCACAGAAGCAAGATGGCAGTGGATACAGGCTTTATATCTGGGGCCTTTGTAAAATCGCTTGCAACATCACCCTTCCCTACAGTCCTCAACACACAGGGAAGCTGGGTTAAATCAGCAAAGACCTTTGAGGACAGAACCAAAGCTTTGAGTCCTTTCCCATCTAGGACCTCAGGCCACGGTTTCCAGGGCAAACCTGGCCACAGCATCCATTACATCTAGGCAGGTGAGTTGCTAAGAAAATCTTATCTGTCAGAAGTGTAACTGCTTGTCCTGCTGCCAGTTCCAAAAGTCTGAGCTTGCTTTTCTACCGCCTGCCTTGGAAGGATGGCCTAAAATAAACTAACCAGTGATCTTTGGGTAAATGGGAGCATGTGAGGGCAGTCTGGCACGATGGTTGGGTGGAACCCACGTCCTGCCCTCATGGGACTACACATCTCTATAAATTCTGTGGGATTGAGCTCCATGAGACATTAACAGACAATGCAGTGAGGCAACCCCAGCTGGGCTCATGGTACAGCCCAGAATGCCTGTCTGCAGGCAAGCCAGTTATTGCATTTACAGCCATTTAAACATGATTATCACTCTGTGACTTGACGTAACAGAAACTCTGTTTCCTCACACAAGACAATAAGGTTTCATTAAAAATATCTTAGTACTCTAATTATAAAAGGACTTCGAATAAGTTCCTATATTTACACACACACAATTTCTTTGGTGCAGAAAAAGACAGGAAGGAGAACAGGAAGGCAATAAGTGCTAAAAGCAAATGACTAAGTGCTACATGATGTGAGGCTTCAGTGGAGGTATCACAGCTCTGCAGAGTCACCAAGTTTCTTCACCTTGTGACCACTCTTGTAAGAGTACGAAGTCAAATGTGTTTGGTGTATGCCAATATCTGTGCTTAGATGACAGTCCTATTAGGAAGGCTGCTTTACAAGGCATGCGGTGCCAGGCAGCGGAAAAAAAGATGCCAGCATGGTCAGAACCCCTCAACCTAAAAGTTGAAGCTTCTGACACACAGTGGTGGCAGTCTGGCAGTGTCAGGGNGCATGATATGAGGCTTCAGCGGGGAGGGATCACAGCTCTGCAAAGTCACCTTGTGACCACTCTTATAAGTGCATGAAGTCAAATCTGTTTGGTGTATGCCAATATCTGTGCTTAGATGACAGTCCTATTAGGAAGGCTGCTTTACAAGGCATGCGGTGCCAGGCAGCGGAAAAAAAGATGCCAGCATGGTCAGAAGCCCTCAACCTAAAAGTTAAAGCTTCTGACACACGGTGGCAGTCTGGCAGTGTCAGGGAAACACACCTGTCACACGTGAGGCACCATCATCCCCCAGGACATCCCTCTGGACTCATGGCTATGCTGTACGCAGCCTCTATAGTGGTTGCACCCCAGACCTGTTAAGGCCCGGACTGGTGTTCAGGTTTGCGACCATCACTCTCCATTTCTGAGCTGTTTCTAGAACTCCTTACCACCTCCCAAATAAAGAGCTGAGTTTCAAAAACTCCTCTAAACTTGTACCTTGTTTTCTTCCAATGTCATAACAGCGCCTACACTATGTCATATCAATATATTTTTACTCTTAAAAATACATAAATAATGGCCTAGCTTCCAAAGATATCGAGCAATTAGAGTTTTAGTTACCTTAGCTGGAGTTATAGACATTCAGCATTCTTAGACAGAAGGGAAATGCAAAAATAGAAAAAGCTGGTCACTAAAATTTTAGATAAGTTTTTGAAAAGTTAAGTTTCTGTTTAGAAATCATAGCATTATTGCACTGACTTCATCTAGCTTGGACAGTGCAGCCAAAATAATCAGGTTCTTAACTGTTTTCTCCTGCTTTCATTTACTGCATCATCCACAAGAAGTGCTGGAGTGCATAAGAAAGAATAAAATATAAAACATAAAGTGTCTGAGTTTTCCAAAGTCTGTTTCCTAAGAGTCTTTTTAAAATATTAAAAATCCCACAAACAAATCAGTAAGAAGTCTTCCATAGAAATTCCTAGCAAACTACTTCATGATCCAATGAAACTGAGCATGTCTTTTTTTTGCTCCTTTCAAACGCTGACCCAAGCAGGACTCCAGGCAGCCAGGGCAGCGGACTGTGAGGGAAAAGGCACTGTGTAAACAGGTCACTTGTGAGAGGACTCACCGCAAAGATGGGGTGATCTCATCTGACCCAGCTCAGCAAGCCTCTCTAAGGAAAGGCTCCTCCAGAGGGTTACTCACAGAAGCCTGCGTCCCTGAAGAAATTTATCTTCTTTTACAACGATTACAAAGAAACCCTAAGCAAGTTACCTGTCAAATCTACCCAACCAAAGCAGGCACCTTGGGTGCTGCGAACACCCCTTTCACTACATCTATGCCCTGTACAAAATCTACAGGGAAAAGGCAGTTGCTTTAGTTGCAGAAAGAGTTTAACCTAACTAAAAACAGGAGTGAAATTTTGTTGGGAACATTCTCAAGACCTGTACTCTAAGGATTACTTGTTTGTCTGGACTAACTACCCCAAAAAGGGCTGAAGCCATAAGGCAGAATTCCACTGCCTTATTTGTACCTGGAGGAGTAATATTCTTCTTCTAGCTCGTACAGGTCAATGGAGATCTCATCCCGTAGTGCAATCAGCTTCTTGTCACACTCCTCCTGCAAGCTCTTCAGCTGCTGGTTACGCTGGTTGATAGCTTCATTCACAGAGGGGAAATCATTGAGGATCAAGAACTGCTTCAGGTCAGACACAAGTTTCATCAGGGACTCGCCAGCTCGGACCTTGCAGCAGGGAGAAAAATCACACAGCGCACAGTCTATCAAAACAATGCTTTGATTCTAAATCTAAAATTCTAAAACAAGACCTCCCAAGCTGGTCCTCCAGCTCAAGCCTCGTATAAATTATCAATTCCATCATTACATGAGGACTCTAACAGAAGCCTGCAGCTGATTATCCAGGCTACCCAGCCCTTCCCTAGAGAAGGAATCTACCCATTAGCCACCCCAAATATCAAGCTATTCTTCTAGCAGCAATCCTCATAAGAGTTATAAAGGGCTGTTCTATATGAAATAACGGACCAAACAGCACCTGAAGGATGTGCTGCCCACTGATCTGAACAGCAGGGTGCTACTCACAATGTTTGCAGCTCTGACATGCATCTCATAGTTATCTTGTTCACCCTGGGTTGCTCGAGAGACTTGAGTTTCATCCTCAATCTAAAAACAAAAGCATAGATAAACACCTCTACTCACTAAAATCCTGACATGTGATTACTACATTGTACGGCATCTCATTTCAGTTCAGCCCACAGCTGGAATCCCTGGGGTGGCCTCTGGACCTTACACCACACACAGATTGTCTCCAGTACTCTCCCTGGCTGCTTCTGCATTTCTCTCATGTCAGCAACACCACTTTGGCCTGCAGGGCAGAGGCAAGGAGGCCAGCATCAGCCAGAGAGAACTGACCGCTGCCTACCCCGGGGAAGGAAAGCTCTTCAGGGGGATACAAGAGAAAGGTCCCCTGCTCCTCCTTCACAGCCACCTCCTCCTCGCTCAGGTCCTCGCTACTCCCTCAGTCTCCTGCTCCCACCAGGGCCGCCTTTCCCCTCAGACATCCCCCCACGCCTCACAACCACCCCCTCTCCCAACAGGGCCCCTGCTCCTCGCTCACAACCCTCCTCACCCCCTCAGGGCCTCCCCCTGACAGCCGCCTCCACTCCCACAGGGCCCCCCTCACCCCCTCAGGAGCCCGGAAGCCACCACGGGCGCAGAGGACTTAAAGCCCATTCAGGACTCACTACAGCCCAAGCCCCACCTTGGCCGTCTTGATGATCTCGGTGAAGTTGTCCATGATAGATTTGACATCGTCCTTAAGGCGCTTATTGTAAGACTGCAACAGGGTCTCTTTGCTCTGCGGCAGCACCCGCTGCTGCGCCATGACGTCCCCTCCCACCCCACCGCCGCGTTCTCGCGAGACTTCGTGGTAACACCGGTCTTCTCGCGAGACTTCCCGCCCCCTAGAAATCTCCCGGCATGCACCGCGCCGCCTCTCTCTTCCTCGGTCCAAGATGGTGAGTGGTGGTGGCGGAGGGGGGGGGCCGGGGTTATCCGCCGCCATCCGCCTCCGTTTGACCTCGCGGACCGGCAGGGAGAGCCGCGGCGGTGCTCGGGAGCTGCGGAGGCGGCGGAGGGGGGTGGTGCTGGTGCCATTTGCAGTGACTGGCGCCGAATCGAGAGGGGCTGGGGCCGGGCCTGCAGGCCGCGCAGCCGGGATGCTGCTGGCGTGGGGCCGGGCCCGGGGCCCTTTAACCGGCTGTAGGGCTGGTTCGGTGCTTTCCGTGGACTATCAGCTCCTTGGCCGGGGAGTGCCAGGAGCGATTTTAAACGGGATTCTTTTCAGGGAGCGTCATGAACCTCCCCAAATCCCACCGTAGGGTTTACTCTCTGAAGAATAAGAGCGGGAGGCTGCCAGGCCGGGGGGGGTGCCTGGGGAAAGGCGTTACCGGGGAGGACAGAGCTTTTAAGCACACGAGTATCGGGGGCAAATGGAGGAAGAATGTTTGTCTGTCTTGCAGCCGAAAGGAAAGAAGGCCAAGGGCAAGAAGGTGGCCCCGGCCCCTGCCGTAGTCAAGAAGCAGGAGGCCAAGAAGGTGGTGAATCCCCTCTTCGAGAAGAGGCCCAAGAACTTTGGCATTGGTGAGTAAGTGGATGTTGGGGTTACTTGCTTGGGAGATGTTTGCTTTATAGGCAGATGCATAAATGATAAATAGACACATTGATTGTAATAAAGCTGTAGAGGGGAGAGAATGATGAAGGCCTTGCTGGCTGCAATTAAAGGCTGTCCTTCATTAGCTGTGAAGGTGGCTGTGAGAAATTGGCTGAATTCTTCATGTTACAAAGATTATTTACGGAGTCACAGAATTGTTTGGGTTAGAAGAGGACTTAAAGCCCATCCAGTTCCCACCACTACAGTGGGCAGGGTCTAAATCCCACTTGGTTGTTCCAATCGCCATCCAGCCTGGCCTTGAACACCTCCAGGTATGGGGCAGCCACGACTTCTTTGGACAGCCTGAACCAGTGCCTCACCACCCACACAGGAAAATGTTTCTTCCTAAAATCTTATCTAAATCTCCCCTCTTTCAGCTAAAAGCCCTTCCTCCCCATCCTGTCTCTGTACTCCCTGGTAAAGAACCCCTCCTCAGCTTTCCTGTAAGCATATTTATATCTTGCTGTGGTTTTGTCATATAAATGCTCATTTGTGCTGGAATCTTTGCCCTTTTGCATGTGGTGTGGTTATCAGTCCAGACTTTTGTTGTTGTACGATGTGCATATGATGTGAAACTTTTGCTATCTGAGCTGCAGTGCTGACATGTCACCACCAAGATCACTGATGCACATCTGCTTGCTTTGTGCTTCTCCTGTGTGGTTTTGGAACAGTTCTGAGTTGAAGTTTGTATTTTCAGGACAGGACATCCAGCCGAAGCGTGATCTCACACGTTTCGTGAAATGGCCACGGTATATCAGGCTGCAGCGCCAGAGATCCATTCTTTATAAACGCCTGAAGGTGCCTCCTGCCATTAACCAGTTCACCCAGGCTTTGGATCGCCAGACAGGTAAGGATGTGCCTCATAAAATAGTCTTGACTTGGGTCTTTGATGGGATGCACCTCAGAGGAAGGAAACAAAAATCAAATGTCGTAAAGGTAAGAAGGAGAAAGTGCATCACTTTTAGCCATAATTGCTGTAGAGATCCTCATCCAAGTGGTGAAGGAGATGTTCTTGCTAGCAGAGCTAGATACAGGTTCTGGAGGCCTGTTGGCATGTGCAAATGATGCTAACTTTGTTGTCTTTGATACTAACTTGATGACAACCACCAAGATCGCTGATGCACTTCAGTACATTAAAAAGGAATCCTTAGGTTTTCAGGTCATGCAACTCACTAGTAGACGTTCTCTTTCAGCTACACAGCTTCTGAAGCTGGCACACAAATACAGGCCGGAAAGTAAGCAGGAGAAGAAGCAGAGGCTCCTGGCTCGTGCTGAGCAGAAAGCTGCAGGAAAGGGAGACGCTCCAACTAAGCGGCCACCGGTCCTCCGAGCAGGTAACTTTGTACGTGGCCTGGACTGTTTGCGCTTAGAGGAGTGTGATGCTTTGTTAGAGAGAAAACTGATGGGAAGAGTTGGTGCTCTGCATCAGCCAAATGGGATTGGACGAGCTATTGCAATGATGTATGAATTTCTTCACCTGAGCTCAAAATGAAGAGCAAAATAGACGAGCTTTTTAACCCTGAGCTTTAGCAAATCGTCCATGGAGTATCTTCTCTGTACTACTGAGCATGTGAAAAGTTTTCCTAACTTCCATAAAAAAGCTGTGCTATGGAATCCGAGCTGGCTGTATGAGAAAGCTTCCAGATTGACTGGAATCAAAGCTTACCTATAACTTGTTTTTCAGGTATTAACACTGTCACAACTCTGGTAGAGAACAAGAAAGCTCAGCTTGTGGTTATTGCCCACGATGTGGACCCCATTGAGGTAAGTGTACTTGCTGGCATGCTTTCCACGCTCCTTGTGTAAGTTATACTGAGGTTGGAACTGCACTTGGGGAGGGAAATGCATTCTAGGACAAATTTATGGTGTGAAGAGAAGGCATAAAGAAATATTTACCATAAATGGAATTGGAATGCTTATGCGTATTTGTAGTTGTCCTGGTGCTACAATGAGGCTTGGCCCTTGCAATGATGTATGAATTTCTTCACCTGAATCAACAGTGAAGAGCAAAACGAGCTTTTTAACACTGAGCAATCGCCACAGCCCAGGCTGGTTCAAAGAAGGTGGTGTTCTCCCTCAGTGACACAGCACGCTCCCTTTCTTTTCAGCTGGTGGTCTTCTTGCCAGCGCTGTGCCGCAAGATGGGAGTGCCGTACTGCATCATCAAGGGCAAAGCCAGGCTGGGGCGGCTGGTCCACAGGAAAACTTGCACCTCTGTGGCTTTCACCCAGGTGAACCCGTAAGTATTCTGTGTGCTGGCTTGATTTGCTGCAGCAGAGAAAGCAAACTGCCCATAAGCAGAGACTGTAGGGCAGGTGGATGGGAAACTTGGGTCTCTCTAGTTTAAAGTAGCAACATTTGATAAAATACTACCTCTGTGATGTGTAATGTAGACATCTGTGATTAATAGGGTCCTTCTGTATTAAGAGCTTTGTCAGACCCTTAAGATTGCAGATTACTTTGGCTTAACAAGATGGGTATTTCTTCTAAAATGTGTAAATGGAACTGTTAGCAATCTGAGCAGTGCTAGTCTGTAAAGCACTGATGGTTTGAGTGGTTAACCCTTGGTAAATGGTGCCAGTGCTTGGCCTGAAAGTGAAAACAAAAGATTTATGGAAAAAACATACAAGGATGCTCTAAAGGAACTAAAACTGTTGCCCACAGGGAGGATAAGGGAGCCCTTGCAAAGCTGGTGGAGGCTGTCAAGACCAACTACAATGACAGATACGATGAGGTAAGATTCTGTGTGCTGCTAGCCTGGTTTCTTACATAGTGTTAACAACCCCAAGAGCTTCACAGTGGAACACGAATAATTTCAGACACAGCGACATCAGCTTGAAGCCTGTTGGGGTTTTATATCCAGATGTGTTATTCGAGGATGGGGTAAAACGTGAACACTCACCATGTTACAAGTAAATGGAGCTATTGCAGGGTTAGGGTTGTAGAGAGAGCAGCAGCTTCTGCTGGACTCAGCTCCACCTCCCAGTTCAGAAGCTATCTTGCATCTGAATCCAGCACCAATGGGGAAAGATTTTACAGAAAGGAGCAGAATGGAACAAGCTGACTGAATGACATAGTGAGAGATTGTATGAGGCATCTAACCTGTTCTCCTTCCTTTGCAGATCCGTCGTCATTGGGGCGGTAATGTCTTGGGTCCAAAATCAGTGGCTCGCATTGCGAAGCTTGAAAAAGCAAAGGCTAAAGAACTGGCAACTAAGCTGGGCTAAAGATGTACTGGATTGCTACCGTGTTTTGTGTACATAAAAAAAGAATAAACCCCAGATCCAGTTTCCATGGTCTCAATGGGAGCGCTCCAGANGACTTCACCTGGAACAGCTGCCCTTTATTAGTCTTGAATTGTAATTCCTCCCTGAACACAGTCCCATCTCATGTTGTGTGATCACAGCTGAACAGGCTGGGCTAGCTCAGTCTTTAGGCCGAGCCTGCTTATGTAACTGTCTCTTGGTGATTGCTCTGTATCGTCTCCATTAGTATTTAGTTACCGTCTGGGTTATGTGGGGTGTTACAGTGCTTTACCAGGCTAACCAGAGACCTCCCAGTGGGATCTCTTGAATGCCTCTTCCTGGCCCAGAATGGTTGCCGAGGCCAGGCTGACATGGGAGAAGAATCTAGCACTTGTGTTTCTGTTCTGATTGCTGACTTGGGATTGTGGAGGCTGCTGGGCTTGAGGCTCCAGCTGCAGTAGCTGCTGCTTGTTTTTGCCAGCCCTGATGCTTTTGCAAAGGCACACGCTGTCACAGCCAGCTGAGCTTGAAGATCTGCAGTAACTGAGTTCAGTTCTGTCCCTGTTGGGATGCACAATGCCAGTCATGGGGCAAGCACCTGTAAGTCGACTTTATTTACTCTGGAGTTGCTGTGAATCACTCCTAACTCAGTACAAAGAAAACTTGATTCACAAAATTTGCCATCTCTTGGGAAATAAAACTGTAGAAGTTAAAACTTTGCTATTTACAACCAACCTTGATATAAAAATGTAGCCCTGAGATTGGGCACAAATTGGCTTCGCTAGAAGTCTCGGCTGCTGCTTCAAGTACAGTTCAGTGCTTCCTGGCTGCACCCAAATCACTGATATGAGCTTGGGAGTCTGCATCAGGTGCTTCGTCTTATCTGCAGGTTGGTAGTGGCGCAAGTTCACTTCATACTTCCCTGAAGCTCAGTGGTTCAGGCACTTGGGGCTGATCAGTGTTACCTGTCACCGTCTGCTCTTGCCAAGCAGAACAGGAGTGAAGCCACGAGCCCTTCACCTCACAGAGGCAGTTTTTGTATGAATTTTCTGTACCACAGGAATGAAGTTGCAGCGCACAAGCCATACCTATTAAAGGAAACAAAAGTGCACAGTTCTGCAGATGCACTGGACCTACCTCAGTCTGGTGCAGTGCACTAGAAGTTAATTTAAATCACCTTTCAAGTGGTACTCCAGTTAAAAGGCCAGGCTTTTTTAGCTTAAGGCTCATAAACTTAAAAAAGGAGCAAGAAAGCCAGGGAAAAATCACTCCCTTGCTTTTAACAAAACACAGTTCAAAGCTTTATCTCTCAAAAACTACCCAGAGGGACAGTGCATGGGCACTTACCAGGTGATGATGTACTGCATGTGCTCGTTCCTCAGGCTCACTCTGGTCTGGCCTCCGATGGGGCCCCCTGGGACCGTGCTTCCTATGGGAATAACAGCACACGAGTTATTCTTTAGTCTGCTCTGTGTAGTGCTGCCCTTGCTGTGGGAGGAGGGATGAAGGTAGGAAGTCCTGTGGATTTCCTCAGGCAAGGGGCTTCCCAGCACAGCCAGAGCTGTGGGGCAGGTGGCCTGGTTGTGATCAAGGCATTGACCACCTGCACCTCTTGAGGATGCTCCTAAGTGCTGCTGCTGTTGCCTATTGCCTTCAAAATAGCAAACCTAGTAGAGTACACAAAGAGAGCTGCACTACCTTCCTCAGGGAAATAAAGTTGGGGAGCCAGATGTAAACGCGATATGGGGCTGGGTTCTGCTGTGACTTACTGAAGTCGGCGTCAATGAAGACGGGCTCAGCGCCGGTCACCTTTGCCATAGCTTCCAGGTCACGGTAATGCCAGCGGTTTTTCTCAATGTTATTTTCAGGCACAAAAGGTTTCCGAGTTTCTGATAGCCTCACCACCCCAGTGAGCTCAACTTCATCTTCAATAAGCAGAGGAGAGCAAAAAAAGGCAGCCCAGGTTTCCCAGAGAAGTCATAGCTGCCCCATCCCTGAAGGTGTTCAAGGCCAGGTTGGATGGGGCTTTGATCCAGTGGGAGGTGTCCCTGGCCATGGCAGGGGCTTGGAACTGGGTGATATTTAAGGTTCTTTCCAACCCAAACCATTCTATGGTTCATTTTATACCCTGATGTACCAGGTCCTGGTAAAAATACACAGCACTTGTGGGGTCTGATAACACACCAAGCAGTTGTGGGGCAACGCAGTTGGGAAAAGGCATCCTTGTTTGTAAAAAACATCATTTACTTAATAAAAAGGGGGAAGGTTTATCTTTGATGGAAAGTACAATGAGAATTTTTATTAACTTCCCATGCTGCTGAACACAGCTGCTGCCTTTCTTGGTCTGTCAGCAGTGCCTCTGGGTAATCACAGGGCAGGCAGCGACACAAAACGTCCCCTTTAGCCTCCTTACCTGTCCCTTCAGCCTGGTCTCTGGTTTCAGTTTCTTTTTGGGCACAAATCCTCGGTTGACTAAAATCGTGACCCTAGGGTTACAGAAAGAGGTGTAGCTCATGAGCAAAAGGAAATTTATTCTTGCTGCTACCTAGAAATCGATACCAAAGAGAGAAGCACCCCCTGTTTGATGCTGCATTTTTTTTTGGTCATCTGAATGTGTATTACAATGGAATTTAAATACAATTTAGAATCGATCCCTCAGTGACCAGATGAGAGAAGCCTTTTAAGGGAGGAGGAGTGATTTATATAAAACAAATCACCGTGACTCAGCTTTCTGGAACGGCAGCAAGTCACTCACATGAACCATGACTTTAATTAACTCACCCCAGGTCTGTGCAGTAGAAGGGTGTAATGACATTTGCTCCATTTTCTGGGTGGGAAGTCAGCCGCCCAGCTTCTCTGGCTTCTCGCTCGGGGTCCACGAGCGACCGTGGCAAAACATAGAGCTCCTTGGTGTGGTCGAAACGTCCTCGGACCTTTACTGGTCTGTATTCCAGCTCCTTCAATTCCATGGGGCTGTAGGGAACAGGACAAAAACAAAATTGTGGCTGCAATAGGAGAATCATATTAGGAAATTGAATTGTGGGATTTTCCTCTCCCTTCAAGGTTCAACTCCAGGGCCAGCTGGCAAACAGAAACAGAAGACAAACACCTCATGGAGTGAGCAGCTGGCTTATTATTTTGTTACTGTCACAGTGAATCAAATAGAGGTGATCGTGAGCATCCAGAGCGGTTCTTTCCTGTGGTATCTGTAACCCAGTGCCAGCTCAATGCCAGGCAGAGGTGGCAGATAAAACAGCACATGCACCCGGCCAAGCGGAAGGGTTTCTCTCTCAGCCCAGCCGAGGATTATGTGTGGTATGAACCACAAACCACGTTCTCCTTTTACTAAAATAAAGAAAATTAACAGAAAAAGTTAACAGGATGTCTTTCTTCTAATTTGCTTGCACATCCTGATTCCCATCACATTCCTTCATTTTCATCATCATTTAGTTAGGACCACATCTATATCCCCAGCGCACTGCAGTGTTCTGTAGACAATAAACTATCTCTTCTTCCTTACTCTAAAGTCAGAGGGATGGGTTCTGATGTAATTCTTGATGCCAGCTGTGCAATCAAATCTAGTTTCCATTTTCGTCGCTGAACCTGGAAGTACAAAAACACAAAAGCAATAACACCAGCAAGCCTTAAACCTCTCCTTTAGAGACTTGCAAACGGACACTTGGAAAACAGAAAGATAATTAACAGCAAATCTTTACCCTATCTGTGATTTGAATTAGATTAAACAGCTAGAGATGGGAGAACCTGACAGTCCTCAAGTGCTCATCTCTTGAAAAAAATGAAGTATTTATTTGTACCTGCCACGTGCCAAGACAGAACGTCGTCACAGGGACCAGGAAAAGACCCCATTTGAGTAAAGTGTCTTCTCCAGATGTGTCAGCAGCTGCTGCAGAACTTCGTGGTCTGCAGAACGTCCAACAAACATCTAAGTTAAAACAGAATGAGGAATAGGTTTTGTACAGGAGAGATGCCAGATTCGTGCAGGAAATGTCACTCTTGGTTGAAATAGTGCAGAAACTCAAATCTTTCCTTACCTTTTGTCTGCTGGACTGGACCAGAGCCTGCTTTAGTCAGGGGATATCCAAAACACGTTCTTCTGATCCAGCAATGCAATATCTGTTTGAAAGAAAAAAATGATCCTTTGTAGTGTCTCTGCTTTGTAAAAATCTGTATCTGGATGATATTGATTGTCTCAATGATTGCATGGAGTTTTGTTTACCCATTTATTAAAGTCTCATCTAGGCAACTGCCTGAGAAACACCATGGATTAGGTTATAACAAAAAAGAATTCAAATTCCAGTTACAGAGCTAACTATAGCACAGCAAATGATGTTTTCCCTTTCCATCCATGCTAACATGAAATCATGAACTGGTTTGGGTAGGAAGGGACCTTAAAACCCATCCAGTTCCACCCCTGCCATGGGCAGAGACACCTCCCACTGGATCAGGGGCTCCAAGCCCCATCCAACCTGGCCTTGAACCCCTCCAGGGATGGGGTAGCCTCTGCTGCCCTGAGCAACCTGGGCCAG
>WAAB01024764.1:0-11790 GCA_013389865.1 Piaya cayana
GACCTCATCCACCCGTAACTGAAGGTGAGATGAGAAGATCATCGTCCTTGACTCTGGTGCTGGAGAGCACAGGCTAATTCAGAGCTTTATAGCTTCCTTGGGTAGCCTGGGGAAACCCAAGTGCTTGAAGACTGGTGCAAAATCTCTTCTCTAGGTTCATATCTTCTCCATCTGGTGAGGCTGTTGGGTCATAACAGGAATGTGTCTGGAAGGTCTGCTCTAGTAAGCTACAAAGCAGTGGTCTGTGTTCAGGGTTAGTTGAGTCGTACACAGCCAGTCAGATGCCCCCCTGGGGCTGGCTCCACAGTGAGACTCGGGCATCCGAGTCCAGAAACCCCAGGCAGCCCAAGTATCCACATCATCTCAGCCTCCAGCGTGGGGCTATGGGTTGCACTGAGGCTTGGATACCCAGGAGCAAGGGGCTGTGGTACAGAGATGTGGGACCTGGGAGTATTGATCGATAGCCAACTGAACATGAGGAGCAGTGGCCAAGAAGGTGTGACCAGCAGGTCAAGGAAGGTTATTCTCCCTCTGTACTCAGCACTAGTGAGACCGCTCCTCGAATCCTGTGTTCAGTTCTGGGCCCCTCACCACAAGAAGGATGTTGAGACTCTGGAGTGAGTCCAGAGAAGAGCAAGGAAGCTGGTGAAGGGGCTGGAGAACAGGCCTTATGAGGAGCAGCTGAGAGAGCTGAGGGTGTTTAGGCTGGAGAAGAGGAGGCTGAGGGGAGACCTCATTGCTCTCTCCAACTACCTGACCTGAAAGGAGGTTGTGGAGAGGAGGGAGCTGGGCTCTTCTCNTCAAGCTCCACCAGGGGAGGTTCAGGCTTGAAATAAGGAAAAAAATCTTCACAGAAAGGGTCATTAGGCACTGGTAGAGGCTGCCCAGGGAGGTGGTTGACTCACCTTCCCTGGAGGGGCTTAAGGTGTGGGTGGACAAGGTACTGAGGGGCATGGTTTAGAGATTGGTGGGAATTGTTGGACTTGTTGATCCAGTGTTTTCTCTTCCAACCTGGTGATTGTGTGATTCTGTGACTCATGGCTACTTCTCACCTGAAATCTCAGAGCTTCCAACACTGTTTTCTGTGTGGGTGCATCCTGCCATGTACATGAATGTTTTCCCTCATATTGAGATGGGCCCTTGGACTTGACTGGACACAGATAATGACTGATAACAAAGCCAAACCATCACAGTGTAGTGTTTGTTGTTGTCCACTGCATTTATAATGGCCACATATAATCTTAGCGATGATGTAAGGGACTGAAAAGCATCACAGTCCTATCATGCAGAATATACTTCTCACAAAAGCTGTATTACCCAGAGAGAGTGTATCCTCCCTCACTCCTCCAGGAAACCTGGTGCTGGTTGTATTTAATTTCATGCTGAAAACTTGGTCCCAGGTTTTGTAGTTCACACGCTTCTCTAAAAGGCAAATAAGTGGGAGATGCAGTTTGACTGGTATCAGAACTTTCTGGCACAGCTCCTCTTGGATGCTTTACGGTCATCCCTGAAGAGGTTCTGGCTCTTTCAGCCCTGACCAGGAGTTGTGCCTCACCTGTGCCTTTCCTGAGGACATGTGTGTTTCAGCCTGGCCTTCATATCTTTTGTGTATAAAGATCTATAGAGCTCTTCTATGCGCTTGCTTGAGTAAATCCTCCATTTAACCTTGTGCAGCATCCTTCTCATTCTCCTAACTCTGCAGGCTGTTGTGGTGTCTCTATCAAGAGGTAAAAGCTAAGTGAACTGGTGCAGGTTGGAGCCTCCGACAGGCTTGTAAGGTTTGATAGGTGCTATGCAAAGTATGGTCCACTTGAGACCAACTGGGGTCAGGTTTGAGTCGCTGCTTGCTCGTCCTTTGGTGCTTTATTCCTTGTGTGCTCCCTGCATTTGCTATTGAGAATCAACTCCTCCCTCGAGGATGGGTATGTTAGTTTGGTCAAGGGAAAGCAGTAACTGTGTGTGTTTAGAGAAACATCAATACATGTCATGCCCAGAATTGGTTTCCAAACTTCTTGCATTAAGATAGGTTTCACTGGAAGACAGTTTTGCTAAGGATTCATCTGATATTTCATCAGGGAGGATGTTTTCTTTGTCGCAAAGTTAAGTAGTTGTTTGATGTAAAAGAAGACGACTCATAGGACTGAGAGATAGAGGATGCCTGTTAAGCCATCTTGTCCATCTTCCCACCAGTGAAGGACTTTTCCTGAAGTATCTTCCAAAGGTTATTGTTGAGTTTAGCTATAAAACAAATCAAGTAACAGAGCTGTGCTGCTTTTCTAGGGAGACAGTTCCTGAGTCTAATGAGTTTTGCTCTTGCACTTTCCTTGTGTCAGAGGTTTTTCTGTCACTTTTATTCATGAGATTCTTCTTTAGTGCTATGATACATTTCTGATTTTCACTGATTCACACATCTGAGGGCCACTAGGGACCACTGGCCTTACAACTTGGCCCCTTCCTGACACAGTTGAATCGATTTCTGCACATTTCTTAGATTTTGTGTGAGAAAAATCTACAGTGTTTGCAGCTAAGGCAAAACATCTTGCAAATTCCCTGAATAATGACTGGGAAAAGGCTTTAGTGCATGACCTCAGAACAGCTCTGACTCATCCTGTTACCCAGCCTTTAGCTCCTATGGGGACCAGCAGGTCCTGCCAGCGAGACATTCCTACCCTGGAGGGCAGTCTGCATTGCGCTGCCTGGAAATGTCCCTCTCAGCATCTTTTCTTTTAAATCTGATGTATGAGCACAGGATCAAATGGGTGCCTGATCTCCAGCAAAATGATCGGTGTTATCAAGCTACCTTGTGCTGAGGTCTGCAGTACTCAAGAAGCGGGGCTTGAAGGGCATCAAGGACTTCTTCCGTTCCCACTAAAATGCCTGACTAAGCTGTGTGGAAACAAGATCAGCATCAGGGTAGGTTCAGACCTATATGCTCGAGCATCCACTTCCCAGCCAACCATACATGTCAGCATTAGAGATGACGTGAGGCACGGAGCAGAGCCCAAGTATAGGAATAGGGCGAGGTCCAACGAGAAAGTCCAAATTGCTGTGCCAATGGACCGCAGAGGCCCCAGCCGTAAGTACATATTGCTGGCAGGACAACAGCAGTGAGAAAAACAATCCCCAAGCAGTAAATATGGGCAAAGCTTTCGATATAATGGAAAAATACAGATGCATCTGTCTTTGCTCTTGTAGAGAGGTCTTAGACTCTATTTCTAACCCCCACATTTCCTGTCAGCCTGGCTTTCCTAGAAATGGATACCATGTCCTCAGTAAAGGACTCAACTGGGGCCTCTGGCTGTACTGCCTTTCCCTCACCTGCTTGGATGCCCGTTTATTCCTGGAACTTCAGCATCCGAAAAAAAGCACTTTATTCTTAATAAAGTTTGTGGTTGAAAAGCCGTGCAAAATGAGCTTATGGAAGTAAGTGTATGGAAGCACTCCCTGCTCTCAGTGTACCTTTAATAAATGGGGTCATTTGGGATCCAGCTTTGCAGAATGATCTTCAGTGTGTTATTTGTCTACTATCTGGCTTTTTATGTAACAGGGTTTCCTCTTGTAGACCAGAGCTAGTGTTTCTAAAATAGCCCTTCAGAAAAATGTTGGGGTTTAAGTACTTCTAAAATCTCCTGTTCTATTGAAACATTTGTTGGTATTGTTTGGGTTTTTTAAAATGTCAGTGGTGTTAAAATAATTCCAGTCTTACAAGAGTTGCTTTTGAGCACTTTTTTGTTTCTTTCAGCTGGATTTTTCTATAAAGGGAATTGCAGACTTGCCAGGGCAAGATTTTGAAAATTATCAACCATTTCACAGTATGGTGAAAATTTTTATCCCTTTTATCCTTCTCCTATTGACCTTTGAAACATCTGTCTGATTTCAGCCCAGTAGGGAAGAAGAGTAATAGTCATAGAGATAACTTCTAGGTTCATTAAAACAGGTCACGGCTGGAGGTTAGACATCAAGGAGCCTGGAATCATGGAATCACAGAACAGAATCATAGAATAGTTTGGGCTGGAAGGGTACATAAAGATCAGCCAGTTCTAATTCCCCTAGAAGGAGCAAGGGGAGTAAGAGTGTGAGAATGGCCATGACTGCTGCCAGTAGCCTGGCACGATGGTGGGGTTTGGAGAAAAGTGAGTTTATGTAGGTTGCATTGCTTCACCACAACAATTCCTTCTCAGATTCCTTCTCAGTGCAGGCTGAAAGCAAGTGCTGATCTCTTCTTTCTGGTGACCAGTGACAAGACCTGAGGGAACAGTAGGAAGATGCCAGGTGGGGTTAGGTTGGATATCAGGAGAAGGTTCTTCCCCAAGAGGGNAGTGAGTTTATGTAGGTTGCATTGCTTCACCACAACAATTCCTTCTCAGATTCCTTCTCAGTGTAGGCTGAAAGTAAGTGCTGATCTCTTCTTTCTGGTGACCAGTGACAAGACCTGAGGGAACGGTAGGAAGATGCCAGGTGGGGTTAGGTTGGACATCAGGAGAAGGTTCTTCCCCAAGAGGGTGGTGGAACCCTGGAACAGCTCCCAGGGAAGCAGTCACAGTATCAAGCCGGACAATATTCCAGAAGCATTTGGCAAGCACCCTCAGCCCTAGGGTGTGAATATTGGTGTCCTGTGCAGGGTCAGCAGTTAGACTCGATGAGCCTTGTGAGTCCTTTCCAACTCAGGACATTCTATCATTCCATGAAGATTTTCTGGACAGAAACATCTATTTCAGTGCTTTTCTACAGCACCCACTTTCACACACTTCCAGTTTCAAATGGCCACTACATTAACGCTACTGGCCTAATCTCTTCTCCTCTGGCAGGGATTGTCCTGATTTGCCTTCTGTTTTCCTGTTTACTACGAGTAATTAAAAAGGCAGCCCTCAAGAATTGCTATAACCGCTGCAAACGTCCTTGTCAGTGTTTCATTCCCAGCTCCTTTCTGAACGCTTCTCTCTGTTGTGCTGGTAACGCTAGGTCTGTATGAAACTTTCCTTACATTTTGGCAGACACTGGGAATTTCAGCAGCAATAAATTTAAATGGATAGAATTAAAAAGGAAGACAGCTTTTTGGAACAGAGAGCAAGGCTTTTTTTTGTGAGTTTTTTGTTGTTTTTTTCCTAGATATATCGTCTATGAACACTCACCTGGGACCGCTTTTATACAGAAAAAAAATATAATGTGCCTAAATGTCCATAAGCTGCACCTGGAATTGAAAGTAGGTTTCTGCTCCAGTCATATTTCTTAGTTTTCTGTTCTTGAAAGGAGCTCTCCAGATCAAACTTTAACTTGTCATGTTTTCATTTCCCTGGGCTTTTGTTTGCCACTAACACAATATTTAGCATTTTGTTCATTGTAAACATTTGGAATATACATGAAAGAGCCATTTCTCACTTTTGTCTAACAACCAGAACGTTGTTGTTTGTGGGCACCGCTAGCACAGATCCACTTTCTTGGGTTTACACCGATTTGTGCCAGCTGAATGTGTGACCAGATTCATCCCTCCTGTGCCCCAGGCCAGGGTGTGTGCAGCATGATTCCTCTTGCTTCCTGACCTTCCTTCAGATGATCCTTCTTAATGGGGAAACTGTACACGTCCCTGTGCACTAGGCAAGAAAAATGCCGTGGGCAGCTTTCTAATCCCCCAGCAAAGCTGGAGACAGCACCTACTATATCAAATAGCTCTTGCTCCTGCCACAGCTCCCTCTGGGCTCTGGCCTCATCCAGTTTACGATGACGCCTACCGTGGGTCGCCTCTCACTCCCTGGGGAGCCCCTTCCTTGCTCCAGCAGATCTTACCAGTAGGAATATCTTCCAGATGTGCAGCCTGAGCTGCCCCCCCCTTTTGCTCCTAGCTGTGCCCAGTTGCTTGGAGTGTGATTTTCACATAAGATATCTTTAAGCAGAATTGTTACATCCTGGTAGGACCAACGGAAATATTTTCACTGGTTCTGAGAAGAATTAAAGGCTGAATGAGACTGAAAAATCCCAACAACAGCTTGGGAGGAATTGCTATCCATAAGGACTTGGAAACAATCAGAGACTGCTTTTCTTCCCATACAGAAACTCCACTTGTCTGGCTCCTAAATCTGATGAGAAAGCAGAAACCTCTTGTCTGCAGTGCAGCTATTCACCACATCTCCTGGGTTTTGTCCTTGTTTTTCGTTCTCTACACAACTGAATCTTCATAATGTAAACTGGTACAAATAACAACATCATCTGAGCTATGTCAATTTATACCAGGGTCCTTTCATCTACATCAGGATTCTTATATGCATATAGTAGGCAAATGCTGCCTGGAAAGACCCAAATAACCTCTTGAGACCAATTAATCAACTGCATTCTTGAATTTGATGTAGTTCTCCTATTTTCATGTCATGCTTGTCATAGTAGTACTTGAGTATGGTCCAGAGGTGCAGCATAACTGCTGTTGTCATCTCTGTGTGAGGTTTGCATGATGCCTTGTTTCTCTTGGACTGCAGTGTACTCTGCGCTGTCCCTGCAGTGGGCTGCTCTAGTGGTTAAGGAGATGGACTAGGATGAGGTGTAGGTCACTGGCCCAGCGTCTCTGTCTACTGGTTCCCCTTCTGATTCCCTTAAAAAGAAAACAAGGACGCTGTCTTCCCACTGCGTTACTCAGGTGTGTTTCAATCCTAAACCTATTAGGAGTGGACTTCCTCTTCCTTTGTGTTTAGGGGTCAAATGCAAAAAGTGATGATCTTCTGCTATCAGCTGGGAAATCTTCTGACCGGTATGACCCTTCCAGCAAAGGACAGTACTGTGCTAGTGGTGATGATGGTGACTTGTAGGTAAAAGATCTGCAAGGATAATGATGACAACCTTGCGCTGAGCACGGGGCAGCAAACAAAGGACCAGTTTGACAATGTTGTCATATTTGTTTTGAGTGCCAGAAGGTGGGCTGAGGAGCACTGAGCTCCTTGCCTCTCAAGGAAGCATTTTGCTTTGCTTGATCTTGTTTTCACCCTGAGTGATCTTTAATTCCATCTGTGTATTTAATTGTTATCCTTAAAAAAAATGTATCAATCTATTTCTTCTTTGTAACTTTATGAGAAGAAAATGATTGTTTTGTTTTTTTGGTATTAATCTGCATAAAAACTACTCTCTGAAGAAGAGCAAAATGTGTGCTGGAATGTGAGGAAAGAGTGAGCGAGGCTGTGATGCAATACCCAGGAGCTCGGCTTCGGGTCTGCGGGCTGCATCTGCAAACAGCAGCAGCAAAAACAACAGCCCAGCTCTTTTTGTGATATGTGAAGTGCAATTATGAGGTGAAATATGAAGCTGGTATCTTAATATCTTAACGATACTGAATTTATTTTCAAAGTTAAGCTGTGCAGAATGAATCATTTATCAGTGGGCCATATGGAAAGGCACTTATCTAAACCCCCTTCTCAGTCCCAGGTGTGCTTCTCTGGCAAGAACAAATCACACACAGCATTTGGAAGAGAACTTGAATTCCAGATGCGCAATTTGAAAAGATGCATTTGCAAAAATAAAACAAGGCCAAATTCTGCAATATGTTATTTTTCTGCAGCTTCAGTGAAGTTAATGAGGTTCCATGGGGGTAACTGACACAAAATACAACTCGAGGGATCCCCTTTTTTACCGTGTTACTCCAATTTCATGCCAGCATTAATTTCTGAGGAGCTAGGCTGTCATGGGGAAGAGAACTCAACCGAAAGCATCTACTGTCTAAGTTCTTTATGTCCTGTTTAGAAGTACATACAGTGAGACAGTAGTGAGAAGAAAGTGTTCATATTGATATCATTACTGACTGATGCAAGGGTGAAAGTATAGTCCGCCTCTCAGCTGACTTCGGGAGTGCATCTTCTGGAGGTCCCTAACGTGAAAAAGATGATGATACTTCCAACTAGTTGTGATAGGCAGTCTTTGCAGCAAAGCAAGTCCTACTGATGAGAATGGCTCTCCTAGGGAAAGCCAGGAGCTCCAAGTCAAGAGGTCAAATCTGTCTTCTGCTCTTCCTTGTCTTGTTATCCAGGAAATCAAAAATCACAGAGATGAGTTAAGACAAGTCTGATGAAAAAAATATTGAAAACCACTTAAAAATATAAAGAAATAATTTAGAAATAATTTTTCTCCACCAGGAACTGCAGTTTTGATGGAGATTGAAGTTGTTCGTGTGCTCAGATTGATTGCAATACTATCTTCCACTTAATGTTTTCTTTTATAGCAACAAACTGATGTGATTTTATCCAACTTGGGTGCCACTGTTGAGCTTTTCCAAAGTGCAGTCCCTGAGCAGCGTTTGGAAGGACCAGAGAAAAGCTGAAAACTGCAGGTGGACTCCAGCTATGAAGGGAATATTTACTTGCAGACACTGAGCAGAGCTCCCAAACTGATTGCACAGTGACTGCTGTCAGTCAGAGCTGAGGTTAAACCTCAGCTCTTGGCAGCAAAAGACATCAAGGCCAGTAAATGGAGAGGAAGCGGTGGCTACGACCGCAGGTAATTTGTTGCAATAGAAGTGCATTGCTAGAGAAAATACAGTTTATATTCAAGCCCCCAGACCTCCACTGAGTGTATCTGGAGGTGAATCAAGCATGTGGCTTGAAGCTGCCTGTGATGATCAAGCGTTGATTTGCTCTCTTATTGCCTTCTACAGGCTAGAGTGCATGTGGTGCACACCTGCAATGGCGCTTCCAGCTTCAGAGCCCATGAAAGCCTTGAGATAGCACTCACACTGATCTCATGTGCAGTAAGCAGAAATGATTGAAAGATTTGCTTCAAAGATAGAATCATAGAATCACCAGGTTGGAAGAGACCTATTGGATCATCAAGTCCAACCATTCCTGTCAAAGATAGGAATGTACTGATGCCCTGAACTGGAACACTGCAGTTGCTGTCAATGCTGAAGGGCCAGGCTGTGTGGTCTTGTGGAGGAATTTCTAGAGAGGAAATCAACAGATGCAGGTTTTTCTTCTTGTTCAGATGCTGAATTGCTGTGTGACTTCGGGGCAGATAAATAACTCAAAGCCTTTTTAACTCCTCTCTCACAAAACATTTGTTCTCACTGTTGCACTAGGAGAATGGGGAGTTCGTGGAGACAGGCACAGAGAGATGGAACACTTTTGGTTTATTCGGCTCCATTTTCAAGACCAGGTTTTTCAATAAACTTGTGGTAATTCTTTCTGTTAGATGAGTTTTAATGAAAAATACCTAAAGCAGCACATATTAAGATAAAAAATAATTTGTAATCAAGGCTTGAGACAGCATTCAGTAATGGCATTGTGAGGAGGTCTTTTTTTATATATAAGTGTCTGACTTGCTGGCTCTTTGCTGGCTTTCTTCTGGTACTTTGGGGAGTGGCATAAGCCAAAGTGAGAAGACACCAGAGCAGAAGGAGGATGGTGTCACTAATTGTCAGGGAGCACTCAGCTGCAACCTGGTGACTGCAGCTGAAAATGGGATATATTCTTTGCTTCCTGTCCTGGGGACTCAAACCTACCTTGGTCACCACCAGAAACCACACACAGAGCCAGACCGCACTTTGCTGTTGAATTTGTCTTCATCCCTGTGTTAGTGTAGTTACCACTCAACAGTGCATGTGATTGTCATTCAAAAGGTACGAGCAAATTCCTGCTCATGGAAAAGGCTGAGAAGCAACTTGTGTCTTGAGATGATCTAAAACATCTGCCAGTTGTTCAGATGCTGGGGTGGCCTCCAGGAGCCAAATACTAAGCTAAGTGATGGGTTAATAAAAACAAAATGGTTGGACTCGATGATCCAATGGGTCTCTTCCAACCTGGTGATTCTATGATTCTATGAAAATATAATGGGAATGGAATGCTTGACTGCTTTTAAGTAATTTGAAAGTCCCAGTCCTGTTATATTTATGAGACTGCACCACACTTATAGAGGCACCAAACAGGTTCTTCTTGAGTTGCCTCCCATCCAGAGCTGTCTAGCTATATGCAGAAGACCAAGCTTTGCTGTTGGCTGCCTTATTAGCTTTGGCACTATGCAAAACTAATTTTGGCTTAAACTCCAGCTGTTTTATCTGTTTAAAGATGCAAGGTGATATGGACTCAGAGGGCAGGTAGGTGTGCACTGGTGCGGAGGACTCTGCTGTGTGCTGCAAGAAGTGGTCATGGCCAATGTGTAGTAGGGGTAACGCTATCAGGCCTGATGGCAATCGCCTTCATAGTGATAGGATGGCTTGGCTATAATGAGATGATAGTGGCTATAAACTGGAGAGTGGCTGATTTAGACCAGACATAGGAAGGAATTTCTTCACTATGAGAGTGGGGAGAGACTGGCACAGGTTGCCTAGGGAAGTTGTGGCTTCACCAGCCCTGGAGGTGTTCAAGGCCAGGTTGGATGGGGCCTTGGGCAGCCTGATCCAGTGGGAGGTGTCCCTTCCCGTGGCAGGGGGGTTGGAACTAGATGATCTTTAATGTCTCTTCCAACCCAAACTATTCTATGATTCTATGACATCAGTATCAGTAGAAGTGTGGTTTAAGGAGGAGAGTTAGCTGGGTTATAGTTAGATAACCTTTACCAAAGCAGCAGAAGCAAAATGAGGAGTCCCCTGTGTCGCCCCTGGATGAAGAGCTGCGTGCTTTTACAGCCAGGTCTCAATAACCAGATGATCCAGATTGCTGTTGGTCTTTCACTTGCATTTCAAGTTTCCTTTCCCCAATTCTGTAAGAAAATTCCTTTCCTGAGCCAGCTTAAAAATCCTCCACATTTTCTCTTTGTTTGGTTTTTTTGTTTCTTACACATAGTGTAGCCTGGAGACGGCGAGTGACTGATTCCCAAAGAAAAATATCTCTGTTGCCCAGGCCCATAATTTATAGAATGGCTTTTCTGACCAGTTGTGTTTTCCATTTAATATATTTTCTGTTTTTCAAATCTCCCCCTTCAAAGCGGAAATGCAGCGTTCCTCGGAGCTGTGATGGGAGAACGCTGCTGAGAGCTCAATTTAAAGGTCAGGGGCCTGGGGGACGGGGCGTTCCTTTGCTTTCTGCTCTAAAACAGGCTGAAGACAAAGGTGAGGAAAGAAGGGCGAGGTAAATGCCGTAAGATCATAAACAGCACTGCGTGTGCAAGCGTGGGTCTGTGTCTCACGCTGTACATCACCACGGTGGGCTCATTAATGCTCGCTTGAAACGTTTCTGAACCGCCATTTCCCAAAAATCATCTGTTCTCATGTACAAAAACAAATGAAGTCAGCCTTGCCGTTTCCCTGCAGTGCTTTCCCCTGGAAGAAGCCGGCAGTGGGGCAGGTGGCCAGCTGACATCCAATGGGAAGGGTTCTTCGGGCACACTCAGCTATATATTATATGAATCATGTGTGACTGTGGGTCGGGTGCTGCTCCGTGTTATGCTGCTCAATGCCAGCCAAGGCTGATGTGGAAGGAACAGCTGTAGGAGAGTTGTGAAGCCATGTGCGATAGCCTGTAACCCCTGCTCCTGCTTGGAGCTATGGCTCTTCCCTTCTCTGTGCTTGAGGCATGGTGGGTAAAGCTTAAAAGCAGAACGAACCTGCTGCTGCTCCAAAACTTAACTGTCTTGGGTGTCGTGGATGCCCAAGTCAAGATATTGAAGATTTGATTTTATAATAAATTCAGATGCACCTAAAAAGGGATGTAAAACACAGGAAACACTCTTTGATTTGGTTTGGTTTTTTATTTATACTTTTTTAATATGTGTTCCTATAATGAGGTATTGCACAATTTTATGCTTATTAAAACTAAGGCCATCTGGCCCTGTCAAGATGTCTACATGGGCTTGGATCTGTGTCGCAGAAGGCACTTACCATCAGAC